>QVTF01007128.1:0-26350 GCA_003573665.1 Oxygymnocypris stewartii | reverse complement strand
ATCAACAAATGTTTAGTGCAAAGCTAAACTCCCTGTCACACAGGTGTCTATCTTACATGAGATGATCACGTCTGCTGCTCCCAGCTGGGAGCACACAAAATCACAAGCAAAATAAACCACACGGGGGACAAATTAGCAATGGCTTTATGCAAATGAAAGCCTCTGATGCTGTTGACGAGGAGAGCCATTATGTTTCCACTCCAGCTCAGCTCATAAAACACGGCAGGATCCGTTTAGAAATGACATGCGAAGGAACGGGAGAAAAGCTGGAGATGGAGATTTGCGCTCCCTGAGGTGATCCAGCACTGAAAGAGGAAGAGAACTAAACGCAATAATCGTTAAGAAGCAGTGGGATTAAGAAAGTCATCTGTTTGAACAGCAAGCAGACAGGTGTCAGAATACGTGTCCCTGGAGCACAGAAGCAGTCATAGCAGCACAGCTATATTGTAGCAATAACCATCAATACATCGTATGGGTCTAAATTATACATTTTATTTTATGCTGCAAATCATTAGGATATTAAGATCATGTTCCATGAATATTTCCTACCATAAATATATCAAAAACTTAATTTTTGATTAGTAATATGCATGGCTAAGAATTTAATTTAGACAACTTTAAAGATGATTTTCTCAATATTTAGATTTTTTTGCTCCCGCAGATTCAGATTTTAAAATATTGTCCAAACCATACATCAATGGAAAGATTATTTATTCAGATTATGTATAAATCTTAATTTTAAATGATGTCTGGTTTTGTGCTCCGGGGTCACATATGAGCACAAGAGCCTTAATCAAATATAAATCAATTCATATTATCATCTATTTCCACACTTTGTGTCAGTAGTTGGTTCACTAGTAAGTGCTTCATGTTGCTGGTTGTGTTCAGTAGTTGGTTCACTAGTAAGTGCTCATGTTGCCTGTCTGTGTTCAGTAGTTGGTTCACTAGTAAGTGCTCATGTTGCTGGTTGTGTTCAGTAGTTGGTTCACTAGTAAGTGCTCATGTTGCTGGTTGTGTTCAGTAGTTGGTTCACTAGTAAGTGCTCATGTTGCTGTCTGTGTTCAGTAGTTGGTTCACTAGTAAGTGCTCATGTTGCTGGTTGTGTTCAGTAGTTGGTTCACTAGTAAGTGCTCATGTTGCTGGTTGTGTTCAGTAGTTGGTTCACTAGTAAGTGCTCATGTTGCTGTCTGTGTTCAGCAGTTGGTTCACTAGTAAGTGCTCATGTTGCTGTCTGGTGTTCAGCAGTTGGTTCACTAGTAAGTGCTCATGTTGCTGGTTGTGTTCAGCAGTTTGGTTCACTAGTAAGTGCTCATGTTGCTGGTTGTGTTCAGTAGTTGGTTCACTAGCAAGTACTCATGTTGCTGTCTGTGTTCAGTAGTTGGTTCACTAGTAAGTGCTCATGTTGCTGATTGTGTTCAGTAGTTTGGTTCACTAGTAAGTGCTCATGTTGCTGTCTGTGTTCAGTAGTTGGTTCACTAGTAAGTGCTCATGTTGCTGTCTGTGTTCAGTAGTTGGTTCACTAGTAAGTGCTCATGTTGTTGTCTGTGTTCAGTAGTTGGGTCACTAGTAAGTGCTCATGTTGCTGATTGTTTTCAGTAAGTTGGTTCACTAGTAAGTGCTCATGTTGCTGGTTGTGTTCAGTAGTTGGTTCACTAGTAAGTGCTCATGTTTGCTGTCTGTGTTCAGTAGTTGGTTCACTAGTAAGTGCTCATGTTGCTGATTGTGTTCAGTAGTTGGTTCACTAGTAAGTGCTCATGTTGCTGATTGTGTTCAGTAGTTGGTTCACTAGTAAGTGCTCATGTTGCTGTCTGTGTTCAGTAATTGGTTCATTAGTAAGTGCTCATGTTGCTGTCTGTGTTCAGTAGTTGGTTCACTAGTAAGTGCTCATTTGCTGTCTGTGTTCAGTAGTTGGTTCACTAGTAAGTGCTCATGTTGCTGGTTGTGTTCAGTAGTTGGTTCACTAGTAAGGGCTCATGTTGCTGATTGGTGTTCAGTAGTTGGTTCACTAGTAAGTGCTCATGTTGCTGTCTGTGTTCAGTAGTTGGTTCACTAGTAAGTGCTCATGTTGCTGTCTGTGTTCAGTAGTTGGTTCACTAGTAAGTGCTCATGTTGCTGTCTGTGTTCAGTAGTTGGTTCACTAGTAAGTGCTCATGTTGCTGGTTGTGTTCAGTAGTTGGTTCCCTAGTAAGGGCTCATGTTGCTGTCTGTGTTCAGTAGTTGGTTCACTAGTAAGTGCTCATGTTGCTGGTTGTGTTCAGTAGTTGGTTCACTAGTAAGTGCTCATGTTGCTGGTTGTGTTCAGTAGTTGGTTCACTAGTAAGTGCTCATGTTGCTGATTGTGTTCAGTAGTTGGTTCACTAGTAAGTGCTCATGTTGCTGTCTGTGTTCAGTAGTTGGTTCACTAGTAAGTGCTCATGTTGCTGTCTGTGTTCAGTAGTTGGTTCACTAGTAAGTGCTCATGTTGCTGGTTGTGTTCAGTAGTTGGTTCACTAGTAAGTGCTCATGTTGCTGTCTGTGTTCAGTTGTTGGTTCACTAGTAAGTGCTCATGTTGCTGTCTGTGTTCAGTAGTTGGTTCACTAGTAAGTGCTCATGTTGCTGGTTGTGTTCAGTAGTTGGTTCACTAGTAAGTGCTCATGTTGCTGGTTGTGTTCAGTAGTTGGTTCACTAGTAAGTGCTCATGTTGCTGATTGTGTTCAGTAGTTGGTTCACTAGTAAGTGCTCATGTTGCTGATTGTGTTCAGTAGTTGGTTCACTAGTAAGTGCTCATGTTGCTGTCTGTGTTCAGTAGTTGGTTCACTAGTAAGTGCTCATGTTGCTGTCTGTGTTCAGTAGTTGGTTCACTAGTAAGTGCTCATGTTGCTGTCTGTGTTCAGTAGTTGGTTCACTAGTAAGTGCTCATGTTGCTGTCTGTGTTCAGTAGTTGGTTCACTAGTAAGTGCTCATGTTGCTGGTTGTGTCAGTAGTTGGTTCACTAGTAAGTGCTCATGTTGCTGGTTGTGTCAGTAGTTGGTTTACTAGTAAGTGTTCATGTTGCTGTCTGTGTTCAGTAGTTGGTTCACTAGTAAGTGCTCATGTTGCTGGTTGTGTTCCGTAGTTGGTTCACTAGTAAGTGCTCATGTTGCTGTCTGTGTTCAGTAGTTGGTTCACTAGCAAGTACTCATGTTGCTGTCTGTGTTCAGTAGTTGGTTCACTAGTAAGTGCTCATGTTGCTGGTTGTGTCAGTAGTTGGTTCACTAGTAAGTGCTCATGTTGCTGGTTGTGTCAGTAGTTGGTTTACTAGTAAGTGTTCATGTTGCTGTCTGTGTTCAGTAGTTGGTTCACTAGTAAGTGCTCATGTTGCTGGTTGTGTTCAGTAGTTGGTTCACTAGTAAGTGCTCATGTTGCTGTCTGTGTTCAGTAGTTGGTTCACTAGTAAGTGCTCATGTTGCTGTCTGTGTTCAGTAGTTGGTTCACTAGTAAGTGCTCATGTTGCTGTCTGTGTTCAGTAGTTGGTTCACTAGTAAAGTGCTCATGTTGCTGTCTGTGTTCAGTAGTTGGTTCACTAGTAAGTGCTCATGTTGCTGTCTGTGTTCAGTAGTTGGTTCACTAGTAAGTGCTCATGTTGCTGTCTGTGTTCAGTAGTTGGTTCACTAGTAAGTGCTCATGTTGCTGTCTGTGTTCAGTAGTTGGTTCACTAGTAAGTGCTCATGTTGCTGTCTGTGTTCAGTAGTTGGTTCACTAGTAAGTGCTCATGTTGCTGTCTGTGTTCAGTAGTTGGTTCACTAGTAAGTGCTCATGTTTGCTGTCTGTGTTCAGTAGTTGGTTCACTAGTAAGTGCTCATGTTGCTGTCTGTGTTCAGTAGTTGGTTCACTAGTAAGTGCTCATGTTGCTGGTTGTGTCAGTAGTTGGTTCACTAGTAGTGCTCATGTTGCTGTCTGTGTTCAGTAGTTGGTTCACTAGTAAGTGCTCATGTTGCTGTCTGTGTTCAGTAGTTGGTTCACTAGTAAGTGCTCATGTTGCTGATTGTGTTCAGTAGTTGGTTCACTAGTAAGTGCTCATGTTGCTGTCATGTTGCTGTCTGTGTTCAGTAGATGGTTCACTAGTAAGTGCTCATGTTGCTGTCTGTGTTCAGTAGATGGTTCACTAGTAAGTGCTCATGTTGCTGTCTGTGTTCAGTAGTTGGTTCACTAGTAAGTGCTCATGTTGCTGTCTGTGTTCAGTAGTTGGTTCACTAGTAAGTGCTCATGTTGCTGTCTGTGTTCAGTAGTTGGTTCACTAGTAAGTGCTCATGTTGCTGTCTGTGTTCAGTAGTTGGTTCACTAGTAAGTGCTCATGTTGCTGTCTGTGTTCAGTAGTTGGTTCACTAGTAAGTGCTCATGTTGCTGTCTGTGTTCAGTAGTTGGTTCACTAGTAAGTGCTCATGTTGCTGGTTGTGTCAGTAGTTGGTTCACTAGTAAGTGCTCATGTTGCTGTCTGTGTTCAGTAGTTGGTTCACTAGTAAGTGCTCATGTTGCTGTCTGTGTTCAGTAGTTGGTTCACTAGTAAGTGCTCATGTTGCTGATTGTGTTCAGTAGTTGGTTCACTAGTAAGTGCTCATGTTGCTGTCATGTTGCTGTCTGTGTTCAGTAGATGGTTCACTAGTAAGTGCTCATGTTGCTGTCTGTGTTCAGTAGATGGTTCACTAGTAAGTGCTCATGTTGCTGATTGTGTTCAGTAGTTGGTTCACTAGTAAGTGCTCATGTTGCTGTCATGTTGCTGTCTGTGTTCAGTAGTTGGGTTCACTAGTAAGTGCTCATGTTGTTTGTCTGTGTTCAGTAGTTGGGTCACTAGTAAGTGCTCATGTTGCTGTCTGTGTTCAGTAGTTGGTTCACTAGTAAGTGCTCATGTTGCTGATTGTGTTCAGTAGTTGGTTCACTAGTAAGTGCTCATGTTGCTGTCATGTTGCTGTCTGTGTTCAGTAGTTGGTTCACTAGTAAGTGCTCATGTTGCTGATTGTGTTCAGTAGTTGGTTCACTAGTAAGTTGCTCATGTTGCTGTCATGTTGCTGTCTGTGTTCAGTAGTTGTTATTAGTGCTGTTCAGCAGCAGACTGTGTGGGATTGTGTTCAGCACCACGGACAGCAGACGCGTGTTTAACAGGTCCATCTTTAAAAGACAAAACAATACACATAATCATATTTAATTTAATAACAGAGAGAAGCTTCCTTCACCATCTGTTTTAGTCCTGAATGATTACTGGCAGATACAGAGATGACTCTAGATTATGTTTTTTTACAGAAAATCAGTGTAGAATTAACACTAAATTCATTTAAAGCATAAATGTGAATTGTTAAGCAGTCAATGCTATGAGTTATTTAAGTATCATTTAGATACTATTATATATTTGTATTAATATTTTGAATGTTTTATTTTATATTTCAGGTTTTAATTTTAATTGCAGTTAAAGTTTTAGTAATTTCATTTTTAGTATTTTAGTATTTTTTCTGCATAGTTTTGATTGATTTTATTCAGTTATAGTTATTTTAGTACATTAAGTCAAACTTAATTAAAATGAGAAAAGCTGCCTTGACAACTAGCTGAAATAAAAAGTGTTTTATATTTGATTTCAGTTAATATTGATTTTATTTCAAGTAACAAAAATAAAGTTTTTTAGTGGTTTTTAATTGTAGTTTCAGTTTTAGTTAACTATATTAATGGTATCAGATTATAATAACCTGGTACTGAATGATGAACATGGTTTATACTGTAGGCCTAATTATAACCATAATAATATCAAGATACTTTGCTGTACTACAAAAGGTTTTAAACAAACAAATGCTTTTTTATATTTATTTAAAATGTAAATAATATAGCTAAGAAGCTCAGCCAAGCATAACTTCGTTTTAATCAACTTATCATGTACTGTACATTTGTAAATACAAGTTATTTTTGGAAAGAAAATTGCAGTTGTGTTGATTTTATCCTGCTGTGTTATAGAAAATATCGATAAACAGTATGTGTACTTTTTAGGTATTAGGGGTGAATTCGGGTATATTGGGACACTTTTTGCCATTTAAATGACTGGGAAAAAAATGTCCCTCTTAACCAGAATTCATCCCTATTTCAGGCCGAATTATTAAATTGTAGCTATTTTGGAGATGATTTATATACCCGCCAATTATAGTGTTAAATCTGCTACATGCAGCTTCACAAACATGTTACTTTTATAAACATCGCTGCGTGTTTTGAGATCAAACCTTCAAACGCCGTCGCTCCGCCCCCCTCGAGCACCTTCACTCACGCCGCCCTGTGATTGGCCGGCCCGGATTGTTATGCAAATGAGCCGCGGGTCTCTTCAAAAGGCGCGGTCTGACGTCACGAGTCAGAGTAGCAGCTGACACGCGGGGAGAGAGACAGATGGAGAAAGTGAAAGAATCCTGAGGAGAACAAACGCAAGAAGAGGAAAAGCGTACAGCAGTGATAGAGGGAGAGGAAGAGAGAGAAAAAGAGAGGAGGAGGAGTGGATGGTAGCGAGCCGGAGGGAGAACGATGGCCTCGGTAACGGCGGAGAATGGCTTCAGCACCGCGAACAGCTCCGGTAGAATGAACGGACTCAACAGCGCGATTCCGATGAAAGATCACGACGCCATCAAGCTCTTCATCGGTCAGATCCCGCGAAACCTGGAGGAGAAAGACCTCAAGCCTCTGTTCGAGGAGTTCGGGAAGATTTACGAGCTCACGGTGCTCAAGGACCGCTTCACCGGGATGCATAAAGGTCGGTCTTGGCTTTCTGTTGCTCTCTCTCTTCCTAGAGATGCTCCGTGTGTGTGTGTGTGTGTGTGTTGTGTGTATGTGGTGTGTGTGTGTGTGTGTGTGTGTGTGTATGTGAGAGTTTGTGTGTGTGTGTATGTGTGTGAGTGTGAGTGTGTGTGTGTGGAGTGAGTGTGTGAGAGAGTGAGTGTGTGTGTGCGTGTGTGTGTGTGCGTGTGTGTGTGTGTGTGTATGTGTGTGTGGTGTTGGTGTGGAGTGGTGTGGTGTGTGTGTGTGTGGTGTGTGTGTGTGTGTGTGTGTTGTGGTGTGTGTGTGTGTGGTGTGTGTGTGTGTGTGTGGGTGTGGTGTGAGTGTGTGTGTGTGAGAGTGTGTGTGTGTGTGTGTGTGTGTGTGTGTTGGTGTGTGTGGTGTGTGTGGTGGTGCGTGTGTGTGTTGCGTGTGTGTGTGTGTGTGTGTGTGGTGTGTGTGTGTGGGTGTGTGTGTGTGTGTGTGGTGTGTGTGTGTGTGGTGTGTGTGTGTTGTGAGTGTGTGTGTGTGTGTGTGCGTGTGTGTGTGAGTGTGTGTGTGTTCAGCACGTGCAATCCGCCCTCTCATCAATATCCATGTGAAGAACCTTAAAAGTGGCATCGTGCATGCTCGTAAAACTGCACTATTAAAAATAAAAGTTTCAGTTGAAACAAAAACGCCTGATGAACTTTTTATCTCCAGAAAAAAAAATGTTAACCTAAAACTGGTTTTATAGTCAAAAGTATTATTTAACATCATTAATCTAACCTTTGTGCATCTATTTATACCAACACAACTATTTTAATGGGTAAATTATGTAGAAATCAGTGCTGTCAAATGATTAATCATATTAATTGCATGCAAAATGAAAGTTTTTGTTTACGTAATATGTTTGTTTACTGTGTATATTTATTAGGTATATATATAAATACACACACATGCATGGATATATTTACGAAAAATATGTTGTTTAAATATATTTATATATAATATAGATTATATGAATATAATGGAAATTTAATGTAAATATAAAAAATATATACATGCATGTGTGTGTATTTATACATACATATTAAATATACACAGTACTCATACATATCTTTTATTCTGGATGCGATTAATCGTATTACAGCACTAGAAATAGCTCTTTATGGTAAGAATTGCAGGCTACTATTTTTATGATTTTTTATTGCATTGAAGATGCTTTATTTTAAGTGTGGAGTGAACTAAAATTGGTAACATAAAAATGGTTTATTAAAGTCAAAAATATTATTTACCATCACTAACCCAACCTTTGCACATAAGTCTGTACCAACACAACTCTCTTTATTGGTTTAATCAGGTAGAAATAGCTCTTTGCGGTAAGTTAATATATATTTTATTACAGTAAGAAGCTTTATTTAAAGCGTGTGTTTGTGTATCACAGCAGCATCAATGCAAACACAAACCCAGATCAAATAACACTCAGATATGTTCACGAAGCACGTCTCCTGATCTTCTGATGGAGCTGTTTTGGGCTTTTGCATGGGAACACTTCTTCTTTATCACCTCTTCTGCTCGCTCATATCCCTGGATGGGAGTTTCTCTATCACAGGGACGTATGCAGCATTCAGCTCGTTTGTTTGTGTCGCATCAAACGACAATCTCAGAGTTCATTTTAATTGAAGTGTCACTGCATTGAATTTTTACTCTAATGACAGTCCTCCTGATGAGAGAGTGAAACAGAGACGAGACGAGGGATGTTGTGCAGAAATGCAAATAAAGAAATACAAAAATAAGGTTGCATTGGGCAGAAATTGGACTAAGTTATAATAAAAATGTGTTAAAGCATGCAAATGCATTATTATTTGATTTAATTGTGCATGGATTGATTCAGCTAATAATCTGTAGTTATTCAAGAACACAAAGCCTGTCTGTATTTATTAAATAATGCATCTCACATCTTCATGCTTTTTTGGACTTACTAACAGTATCTCACTCTGTAATGTGGCTTCGTTCTTTGTGCACGCTCATATTTTCCTCTTCATGCATCAACATAATACAGACGTTATATCATCTAAGTGCAAAGGCCAGAATATTTCCATTAGGCTCTTATAAAGTCTCCAGCTGCTCGCGCTGTAATCACAGTCGTGCAGGTTTTGTGCTGATGGTTCCCAGCGGACCAGACGTGTAGCGTTAAAGCTGTTAGTTTACATTAACAGGCCGGAGGAGAGTCAGAGAGAGATGCTGACACACATACGAGGAGATGTTCGGTGTCCTCAAGAAACCCTCCGAGTTAAAAAACAAAACCACATCAGCAGCAGTTTATCACTTCATGCTGATATGCAAAGAGCAACTCCTTTGTTTCTAGCACGTTTCAAATGCATCATCAGTAATGCGTTTGTGGCTCTGTGCATGCATGGCAAACCGCAGGGGCTCGTCCCGATCGGTGCTTGTGGGTGTTGTTGATTTGGTTTGACCGGCCGCTGGCATCCGTGCCCTTCACACCTCTCTCACCGTCGGTCCGTGTGCCGCTTGAGCTGTTTTGCATCGAATCTTCATCCCTGTTTCCTTTCATCATTCACTTCTGTGCAACAGCAGAGTCTGTATGCAGTGACCTCAAAAGACTTAACCCTGTAAAGCCTGAAATAGGAAATAATAGTCTAAAAATAACTTTTTTTTGAGAAGGAATACTTTATTATATTTGATTCATCGGGTTATATGGCTCATAAAGTCTGATATAGTGGAAAAAACAACTCAAACTGAGCAAATATGTGACCCTGAACACCAAAATAAGGGATTTATACACAGTTACACAGTTGTAATATATTGCATAAAAATACATTACTATGCACTGTACCGCTGGGACAGGTTTCACACAGCGTAACGAATATATGCAATGCATATGTGGTTCAGATGTGTCTCAGCATGATTTTGTAATCTTTATGTCTCTTTGTGATAAAGCAACTGTAGCCTGTCAAGGTAAAACTAATACACATCTAACCATGCTTTAAAAGAAACTTGATTTCATATTTTCTGATGGTGTTTGACTGTGTTTAGTAACTCACACAGATGAAGTGTTGAATGGGCTGACCTGTGTGTGTGTGTGTGTGTGTGTGTGTGTGTGTGTGTTTCAGGATGTGCCTTTCTAACGTACTGTGCCAGAGACTCGGCGCTGAAGGCCCAGAGCGCGCTCCATGAACAAAAGACTCTACCCGGGGTGAGACACATTGCTCTTTTCTTTCTCTCTCTCGCTCCTGAGCTCATAATCAGCACCGCTCTGTCTGTCAGACTCTGATTCTTTCATGTTCATTAATGAGGTGTTTGAGGGCAGCGTCTGACATTTGAGAGATGAGGCAAATAATATCAGACTCGTTTTTGAAATGTAAAGGAGTGCGTCTCATTTTTTGTCTTTGGCTGTGTTCATAAGCCTGATTTTGGATTTGAGCAGCAGACGGTTCACGATTTCAGTTTGAAGAGACGAATAAACACATCATAGCAAATGTGCAAAATATGTTAATATTTATACATTTATTTGAAATACATATTGATGTATATTGCTTTGGACAGTGGGAGTGGGAGTGGAAGTTAAAATATTAAGATTTAATTCATACAATTTCATATATGAAATGGCACCAGTGCTATTTTAGTATAATTGAAATACTACTACAGTTTTGGTTCATATTTTTATTTTTTATTTTTATATTTACTTTAATTTTAGTTTTAGTAATAAATGAAGTTGTCTTAATTTTGTAGATCTTAATTTAATTTAATAAAAATGTATTTCTTTATATCTTCTATTATATCTTATTTATTTTATTTATTTTATTTATTTTTTTTATTTATTTAGTTTTATTTTATTCTATTCTATTTTATTTAATTTTTTTTTTTTTTTTTTTATTATTTTGTTTTATGTTTTATATTTTATATATATATATATATATTTTATACTTTGATTTATACTTTATGCCACACTTTGGTCAATTTTTGTTGTTTTAATTGTGCTTAATTTTGTAGAGTGTTTTTTGTCATTTTCTGTTTATTTATTTTAGGTTTATGTAGTTTGAGTTATTTTTGTACATCAAGTTAAACTAAATAAAAATAAGAAATGTTGCAATTAGCAGAAATAAATAAGTTTAAGCTTTTTATATTTTATTCTATTCCATTTAAAGTTTGTTTTAAGTTTATATCACTACACTCAAAAACTAAATACATTAAATTAAAATATTTTACGATTTGAATTGCACAAAAAAATTCCATTCATTTGGTTTACACAGTTTAAAACGAACTAAAAAAATAATGCATTTATTTTAATTGCATAAATCTGATCATAGTGAAAATTACATTTTTTTCAGTTAAAAAGTATGAACTTGGTTGAATATGGCTAGCTGTGGAACAAGCAATATTCAATAAGATAAATGTACGAGATTAAAGCAAAATTGATTTATTTATGAATATATAAACACATTTAGTTTATTAGTTCTAATAAATAAAATCTTACCAGTTTTATTTTTTATGACTGAAAATGACTGTTAAAACTCTAATAATGCAGTTTAAAATACATAAATCTTAAATGTTTGTGAGTGTATAATAACCTGGAATGTGTTGAGAGTGTTATAATATGCGACTGCAGTTGTTTCTGTGCGTATGGCAGATGTATTCAGACTAGATGTGATGTATTACCACGCTTCTGTCTCTTCTCACATCCATCAGTCCTGATCGATCTCTGGGCAATTAGCACGATCAGAGAAAACATGAGAGTATTGCTGATCCAAACCTGTGGGACATAAAAGAAGCTGCTCTTTTCATACAATCAACATAAGACAAAAAAAACATTTTGATCGAATAAAGCTCCATATGCATGCTTTCCTTTTGTTCACACCCTTCAATATTTACTCTAGATCAAAAACAGAAATGTGGATTCAAATTAAGCTGAAAGGAATTTGTGTTACTTTAGTATCACTGAGATACTATTCGTGTTTGGATATGGATATGTACATCATAATTTTGTAACATAATTGTTATGATTTGTATGTCTATGTTACAACCCTGGCTCTGGGGAAGCAACATCCCGGACGAGCCCCCATTATATCCCCATTATACAGTATCCTGAAGCCAGCTTGACAGCTTTGTCATAGCCCTTCTTTTTTTCTGTTTTTGTTATTTAATAAATCTTATTTTATTTGGTAAACTTGTTTTGTGTCCTTGATGTTGCTTCCCCAGAGCCAGGGTCGTAACAGTCTACATACACATTTTTATTTTAGTACATAAAGTTAAACTAAATTAAGTAAAATAAGATGTTGCTTGGCAACTAGCTGAGATAATAATACAATAAAAAGTTTATTAAACTCTAATCCTAATGATCAATATTTTGAGAGATTAGATCTTCACAGTTATCTGTTACGGCAACATTTATACACGAGAAAGTATTAAAAAATGTCTGAATGTCACTTCGTTCGATACTAAATATAATTATTTCAGTTATTTTAGAACATCCAGTTAAACTGAATGAAAACGAGAATCGTTACTAGCTGGAAGTTAGCATTATTTATTTATTTAAAAAAATATTCAGTTACCATATATTTCAGTTAAAAAAAATTATATATGCATATACTCCTCAGCAAATTAAATCTTTGCATTTGTAATTTGGATATATAAAAGGTTATTTTATCGGAATAGATCTGATTAGGTTAATTAGAAATGTTTGCATATGATTAAACTCTGATCCTGATCAGATCACTACAATCAAACTTTAGCATTAATATATCATATTTTTAAAGCTGGGCTTTGAGTTCGTCAGGAGTCTTTTATTTTGACAGGTTTTTCGTTCATCCTCTTCCTGATTGTTTCCATGTGTTCAGGTGTGCTAGTTAGTGTGAACAAACCAAAGGCCTGGTTAGTTAGTTAGTTGAGTGAGTTAGTACCTGCTTATGAATCTACATAACCAAAACATATTCCTCCTCTGCAGTCCGTTCAAATGTATCCATGTCTAATATCAATAAGCATTGTTATGATGCTATCTTGAAGCCTAATGGATGGAGACTCCAAATATTATATTGGAGTATATTTGTGTTTGTCAGGTTCGGTGAGTATTCATTGCTTCTTGTTGTTCCCTGTCATGCTTTAGTGCTTCTTTGTTGCAGTTTTACTCTGCTTTTAAAATCAAGTTGGCTTCGCTTCTCTAATTGTTTTGTGTATTCAGTAACCATACAATGCTCTGTTGTATATTCTGCATCTTTATTAGAAGGTCATGTTTGTCTTGAGACTCCTCTTCTTGGGTCTGTCATTGCTGCTGATGGAGTTGATCAGATGATGCTGATTGGTCTGTAGTTCTGGTGATGCTGATGTTCATGTTCTTCTCAGAGTCTGAGCGGAGAGCGTATTCATAAACAGGGGTTTTATGGTGGAGCAAGACAGTAGTTGGAGTCAGTTTGGGAAGCCCGATCTCAATTGAGGGGACATTCTAAAACGCTTAACGTGAAAAACGCTTAATGTGGCTTAACGTACCTAAACATCGACCAGGGAAACCCAAATTTCTGTCGAACCTTACTTGTAATAAACACTAACTACTGTCAAAAGAACGAGCCCTTATTCCACAGATAAAGTGAATAATTTCACGTTACGCGTTTTCTCCCCCATAGAAGTCCATTATAAGGAAAAAGCCACATTAAGCGTTTTTCACGTTAAGCGTTTTAGAATGTCCCCTCAATTGAGTCTCCTAGACCAGTGCTTTTCAAACTTTTTTTAAGAGTGACCTTATTTTTTTATTTTAAATTGATGCAACCTATATATATATATATATATATATATATATATATATATATATATATATATATAATGAAGGAAAGAACACTGCGCTACAGACCGATCTCGAGTCCTTCGTAGAGATCCAGAAGGAATCAACAGTGTTGGGGCTTCTGAAGTTAGTGAGCATGCTTGCCTTCATGCACATCTAATCTGACACGTCATATGTTGTCCAGTCCATAGCTATGAATAACACAATCTCAATGTGATTTTGAGAGAATATGCAGATGTTACTTCTGAAAGTATGCCACATTGGTTCTCTTATAAGGATTAAAAACGAAACGTTGATTCAAATTCTGAATGGAGAATATATAGCTATATACAGCAAAGAATGTGCGCTTCCTTAAAAACTGTCACTCATTTGCCATTGTGTTATAGACATCAACAAATATGAGCTACAACGCTGCAAAAACAGAGCGCAAGCACAAATACACATTTGATTCTGACCTGATGGTTACTTTCGTTTAGTTGTTTGTTTATTTAGTTGCTTGATTCCTGAGTCTTGAACTTCATACGTCACATACGTTGTCCTTAAATCATCCTGGCGACGATTAAGTCTCGGGGTCTGAAAACCAGTGAGATTAAAGTCTTGGTTAAATCTCAGATGTCTCTCCTTCAAGCTCGCAGTAGTCTCGTGTCTCCTCTGGAGTCGAAGAAGAGATCTGAACAATGTCTTCTTCTTCTTCTTCTTAAAATGTATTGGTGGTTGACAAACAACAAAATAGTGTATTTCCACCACCAACTGGTATGGAGTGTGGATCAAAATGACTTACTACCTTCCTACCTTTTTATATATATTCTCTCCCACAAATTTGTTATTTTAAGGTACTGAAAAATAAAACTATAGCATTCATTTCTCGAGTCATTTTGTAATATATCTCTAAGTTTAAATTGCATTTTTATTTTTTCTAAATTTTGCATTCGAATCCTTCTTTCAGTTTCGTATTTCTGACCGTACAAAATAACATGTTCCACTGATTCTTCTTGCCCACGAAATTCACACCTTCCCGTATCATGTTTACCCATTTTATTCTGAACAATGTCTGCCCAAATTAGTCTCCTAACGAGCTCCTCAAATCCCCCCCCCCCCCAAGACTGATCTGAGCTGCTTTCCACGTTCATTTTACACCTTTATTCTCTTACTGCATCGAGTCTGTTTTTATTTCTCCCGAGCAGGCCTTTTGCGTGTATTTATGAATTGTCTGATCACAGTTATTTGATATAATCACTGTTATTTGTTACTTGAAATAAAACAAATGCTAGCTCTATTTTAGTAAAATAAAATAATAAAAACATAATTTATTTCAGTTAGTCAACAAGGCAAAAGTTCTCTTTTTTTATTTTATTTAGTTTAACTTGATAAATTAAATAACGAAAATTTTAACTGTAATAAAAATTGATAAAATCTAAAACTGGCATAAAAAAGCAGAAGCTATAAAAATAAAATGTAATGTAAATTCAATAATAACAAAAACTGTAGTAGCATCTCAATTATACTCAAAAACACTTAATTTAAATCACATTTTTCCATCCAAAGAAGAGAAATTTAAAAGTTTAAATATTTAAATTAATCCTAAATAAGGAATTATATAAATATTATAAATGTCAAAGCATTGAAGTAAATCATATGGTCTTATTTTATTATATGATTCCATGCATTATGCTTGCACTGTATCATGAACAAAACAGAAAGCAATTATTAATCACATTTAATTGTCTAAACATTGTATATCACCTGTCATGGATATATGGCCTGTTGTGTCTCATCCTCCCTCGTTGTCTCCGTCGGTCTCACAGAGACGTGTACGAGCTGCGATTAGGTGAATATTAGCGTATCCAGCCGTCTGACAGATTACAGTCGTGTGATGAATCCCGAGCAGCTTCTGATCGTCCGCCGCTCTGCTAATGGAGCTGAAGCCGTTATCAGAGCCCAGCGCTGAACCCTCGACCCGTCCATGTGATCCACCTCATTATCACCTCCGTTCTGTCATTCATTAAACCCTGCTTTAGAGCTTTTAAGCATCACCTTTGCCCCCTTTTAGTGCTGGATGAGAGAAACGTAACGCAGAGACACCGAGCCTGCAGCGCAGATGATTCGCTGGGATTCAGAAACGAACACGATTAGGAAACAAATGGGCCGATTTGGCACAAGAGCTTCACATTGGCAGCAGTTAGGAAGCCAGGGCTTATTTAAAGTGACAGAATATAAAAGATAATTGTGATTATCGGTTCTTGTGTCTCCCAGCGGGCCGACAGAAGTCTGCTGATTGTGGTGTTGTCCAGTGTGTTTAATGCACGTCCGGCTGATGCAGGACCGAATGGGTTTGCTGACTCAGAATCTGCATTTCACTGATATTTGTTGGCAGACACAGAACTGTGTGAAAGCAGCCAAAAATAATAACTCTGTGTTCCTGTGTGGCTCAGTGGTAGAGCATTGCGTCAGCAGCGCAAAAGGTTGTGGGTTCGATTCCCAGGGAACACATATACTAATAAAAATGTATAACCTGAATGCAATTGTAAGTCGCTTTGGATAAAAGCGTCTGCTAAATGCATAAATGAAAATGTAAATCAACCAAAATGTAGCATTTCAGAAAAAAAACTAATTCTTACATGATGCTCATTACATTAACAGACCCGTTAAAAAACTACCCGATAAACTAAATTAAACTACCATAGACCATAAACTACCCATTAATTAGCTGATATTTTTAATTTTGCAATTAATATCAATGGAAAATATGTGCGGCATTATATACAGTATAATTCTGGGTTAATAAGGTTTGTTTAAAATATGTAATTCTCTTCTGGCGGCATTTATTTTATCCAGACTACAGTAAAAATTGTGAAATATTATTCCAGTGTAAAATAAATGATTTCTATGTGAATATATATTAAACTGTAATTTATTTATGTGATACGCAGCTGTATTTTCAGCATCATTACACCAGTCTTCAGTGTCATCTTCAGAAATCATAATAATATGCTGATTTACTGCTCAAGAAATATTTCTGATTATTATCAATGTTGAAAATAGTTGTGCTGCATGATATTTTTTGTAAACTGTGATATATTTAATTTAATTCACAGATGAATAGAAAGTTCAAAAGAACAGTATTTATTTGTAACATTATAAAAGTCTTTACTGTCACTTTTGATCAATTTAATGCCTCCTTACTGAATAAATGTCTATTTTAATGTTGTAAAAAACTATTTTTATATTGCTTATTATTTATGTCATTACATTTTGGATTGGCTCTCTTTTTCAAACACTAGTTAAAACGTAAACAATTACTTTGTTGTTGTCACTTTCACATTTATCCACATTTATTGCTGTTTTGTGTCCGTCTAAAAAGCCTTAAAACAGTAAATCTAGTTAGTGATTTAAATGTAGTGTGATCCGATATCTGTTTGTCGTTAGTTGTAATATTTGACTTGTGTTGATTTTAACACACTCTTGTGTATTTCCCGCTGCGGTGTTATTTTCCCAGCAGTGTTGTGTGTTTGATTTGGATGTTGTTGTTGTTGTTGTTGTTGTCGGTGTTGTGTGTTTGATTTGTATGTTGTTGTTGTCGGTGTTGTGTGTTTGATTTGTATGTTGTTGTTGTCGTCGGTGTTGTGTGTTTGATTTGTATGTTGTTGTTGTTGTCGTCGGTGTTGTGTCGGTGTTGTGTGTTTGATTTGTATGTTGTTGTTGTCGTCGGTGTTGTGTCGGTGTTGTGTGTTTGATTTGTATGTTGTTGTTGTTGTTGTCGGTGTTGTGTGTTTGATTTGTATGTTGTTGTTGTTGTTGTTGTTGTTGTCGGTGTTGTGTGTTTGATTTGTATGTTGTTGTTGTCGTCGGTGTTGTGTGTTTGATTTGTATGTTGTTGTTGTTGTTGTTGTCGTCGGTGTTGTGTGTTTGATTTGTATGTTGTTGTTGTTGTTGTTGTCGTCGGTGTTGTGTGTTTGATTTGTATGTTGTCGTTGTCGTCGTCGTCGGTGTTGTGTGTTTGATTTGTATGTTGTTGTTGTTGTTGTTGTTGTTGTCGGTGTTGTGTGTTTGATTTGTATGTTGTTGTTGTTGTTGTCGTCGGTGTTGTGTGTTTGATTTGTATGTTGTTGTCGTTGTCGTCGGTGTTGTGTTTGTTTTGTATGTTGTTGTTGTTGTTGTTGTTGTTGTTGTTGTTGTTGTTGTCGGTGTTGTGTGTTTGATTTGTATGTTGTTGTTGTTGTTGTCGTCGGTGTTGTGTGTTTGTTTTGTATGTTGTTGTTGTTGTTGTTGTTGTCGTCGGTGTTGTGTGTTTGATTTGTATGTTGTTGTCGTCGTCGGTGTTGTGTGTTTGATTTGTATGTTGTTGTTGTTGTCGTCGTCGGTGTTGTGTGTTTGATTTGTATGTTGTTGTTGTTGTTGTCGTCGGTGTTGTGTGTTTGATTTGTATGTTGTTGTTGTTGTTGTCGTCGTCGGTGTTGTGTGTTTGATTTGTATGTTGTTGTTGTTGTCGGTGTTGTGTGTTTGATTTGTATGTTGTTGTCGTCGTCGGTGTTGTGTGTTTGATTTGTATGTTGTTGTTGTTGTTGTCGTCGGTGTTGTGTGTTTGATTTGTAAGTTGTTGTTGTTGTCGTCGTCGGTGTTGTGTGTTTGATTTGTATGTTGTTGTTGTTGTCGTCGGTGTTGTGTGTTTGATTTGTGTTGTTGTTGTCGTCGGTGTTGTGTGTTTGATTTGTTGTTGTTGTTGTTGTGTTGTTGTGTTGTTGTTGTTTTTGTTCGTCGTCGTTGGTGTTGTGTGTTTGTTTGTTGTTGTTGTTGTTGTGTGTTTGTTTGTTGTTTTGTTGTTGTTGTCGGTGTTGTGTGTTTTGTTTTGTTGTTGTTGTTGTTGTTGTTGTTGTCGTCGTCGTTGTTGTTGTGTTTGATTTGTATGTTGTTGTTGTTGTTGTCGGTGTTGTGTGTTTGATTTGTATGTTGTTGTTGTGTGTTTGATTTGTGTTGTTGTTGTTGTTGTCGGTGTTGTGTGTTTGATTTGTATGTTGTTGTTGTTGTTGTTGTTGTTGTGTTGTGTGTTTGTTTTGTGTTTGTTGTTGTTGTTGTTGTTGTTGTTGTGGTGTCGGTGTTGTGTTTGATTTGTATGTTGTATGTTGTTGTTGTCGTCGGTGTTGTGTGTTTGATTTGTATGTTGTTGTTGTTGTTGTCGTCGTCGGTGTGTTTGTTTTGTGTTGTTGTTGTTGTTGTTGTTGTCGGTCGTCGGTGTTGTGTTTGTTTTGTATGTTGTTGTTGTTGTTGTTGTCGGTGTTGTGTGTTTGATTTGTATGTGTGTTGTTGTTGTTGTTGTTGTTGTTGTTGTTGTCGGTGTTGTGTGTTTTTTGTTTTGTTGTTGTGTTGTTGTTGTTGGTGTCGGTGTTGTGTTTGATTGTATGTTGTATGTTGTTGTTGTCGTCGGTGTTGTGTGTTTGATTTGTTGTTGTTGTTGTTTTGTCGTCGTCGTCGTGTGTTTGTTTTGTATGTTGTTGTTGTTGTTGTTGTTGTTGTCGTTGTCGTCGGTGTTGTGTTTGTTTTGTATGTTGTTGTTGTTGTTGTTGTCGTCGGTGTGTTTGTTTTGTATGTTGTTGTTGTTGTTGTTGTTGTTGTGTCGTCGGTGTGTTTGTTTTGTTGTGTTGTTGTTGTTGTCGGTGTTGTGTGTTTGATTTGTAGTTGTTGTTGTTGTTGTCGTCGTGTTGTGTTTGTTTTGTTGTTGTTGTTGTTGTTGTCGTCGTCGTTGGTGTTGTTGTTTTTGTCTGTTGTTTTGTTGTTGTTGTGTTGTCGTGTTGTGTGTTTGCTTTGTCTGTTGTTGTTGTTGTTGTTGTCGTCGTCGGTGTTGTGTGTTTGTTGTTGTTGTTGTTGTTGTTGTTGTTGCTGCCGCGTTTGTTCTTCCTGGTAACGGCCGTCTACCCCGCTCGCTCCTCAGATGAGACGGTATAGTGTGTAATCGCTGCAGGCTCTGCTGTGCACCGCCGGTGTGTTTGTTGTTCTCTCCACCACCACCGATCGCACGCTGAGACCCTGCGGCGCGTCTCACCCAGAGACTCAAACACCTCCATAATACCTCGTGCTCGGAGAGGACGGGACAAGCGAGAGAGGGATGTTGCTAAGCTACGTTTGCTCTTACAGTACAATTCAGAAAACTACAAAATGTTAGCATTTGTAAGATTTTTGAAACAAGTATTTTCTGTTCATCAAGGCTGCGTTTATTTAATCAAAAATCCAGTAAAAATTTAAAATATTATTACAATTTAAAACAGCTGTTTTCTATGTGAATATCTGGTAAAATATAATTTATTTTATGATGCAGCGCAGTATTTTCAGCATCATTACTCCAGTCTTCAGTGTCACATGATCTTCAGAAATCATAATAATATGCTGATTTACTGCTCAAGAAACATTTCTGATTATTATAAATGTTGAAAACAGACGTGCTGCACAATATTTTTGTGAAAACTGTGACATTTTATTTTTCAGGATTCACAGATGAATAGAAATTTCAGAAGAACTGCATTTATTTGAAATGTAAATCTATTTTAACATTATATATGACTTGGCTGTCACTTTTAACGCATCCTTGCTGAAAAAAATAATATATATATTAAACTGTTAACATTGTATATTATATATTTACATTATAAAAAGATCTGCAGTTTTGTATTTTTATTATTTTATTTAGAAACTATAAATGTAATAGAAAATTCGATTAATTTAATGAATTTTTGCTGAATAAAAAATGTAATAATAATAATAATAATAATAATAAATCACTAACCCCAAACTTTTGAATATTTGTATGCATGACAGAAATGTTTTTTTTTAATTGATTAAATGATTGCAAAAAAACATGTTTTAAGGATTGAATAAAAATAAAAAGTATTTTCAATATCTTATTATCATTACATAGTCAATTCCTAATTAGTGGAGGATGAGAAATTGATAATAGGTGTAAAAACAATCACATTATAAGTGTATGATGTGACTCTTTTAAAGGGTCATCTGATATAAAATATTGACTTTTACGTGCTGTTTGAACAGAAATGTGTGTTGGCAGGGTGTGTACACAACCACACTATAATGATACAAATCCACCCGGTGTTTAAAAAAAAAACATCTCAATAAATAATAACCCCTTTCTCAAATCAAGCCGTTCTCAGATTCTTGGCTGTGTGATGTCACAGACCCAGGCCCCTCCCACGAGTGTTGATTGACAGTAGTGCTTTACCTTAGCCCCGCCCTGAGTGAGCTGTCATCAGTCGGAGGAGGAGTAGACAAGAATGTTTAGTTGTTGGATGTAATAATGAACATAGCAGTCGTCATTTACTCAAGACGCAGAGAATTAGCTTTGTTTTTGAAATTAATACATTCTCCGATCTACCTAAATGTGTTTATGTTCACGCGAATCATTCGTGATCCAGCTTCACCTACAGAAGAAGCGAGTACTGTGTGGAAGAGAGGGGCGGAGTCAGCAGAGCTCATTAGCATTTAAAGAAACATGCACTAAAACGGCTTGCTGTGTTTTCGACAGATTAAAACGGTGTTGTTTGACAATAACATTGAGATATTTTAACCAAAGTATCTTATAGACTTTTCATTAAGACCCTGAAGAATCAGATCAACTTGGCATCCGATGACCCCTTTAAAAATCCTCCAGCATGTGTTTCTTCTTTCTCCGAGCAGTCCTGTGACAGGCGTGTGACTGTGAGCAGATTGATGGACCGATGACGGTCAGAAGTGCCTTTGACTCGCTCACCGGCCGTCTGTCTGCCTCTAGTGCCGCCGCGTTTGACTCCGCTGTCAAAATATGACTCGAGCTCAGACTGACGTCACGTCTCGTCCTCTACGGCTGGCGTATGACTGCTGACGCTCAATCACGCTGATGTGAACGGCTGCTGACCGAGACAAATGACCTCTACAGCTAAATCAGCTGAAATCAGAAATGATTAATGGGAAGATTGGACTCGTGTTGTTCTGAACCTGTATGACTCTCTTCCTTCAGTGAAACACGAACGGAGACGTTCAGCAGAATCTGTTATGAGTCTTAAAGGGACAGTGCACAGAAAAATGATCATTCTGCCGTCATCAATTCACCCTCAAGATGTTATTTTTGTATCTGTTTATTTCTTCTACATAAAATACGATTATTTGGTAACCAGACAGTTGCTGGTAGCCATTGACTTCCATAGTAAGGAGAAAAATACTGTAAAAGTCAATGGGGACCATTTGGTTACCAACATTCTTCAAAATATCAGCTTTTGTTTATCAGAATATATTCATGTATTTAATTCAGAAAACTTTTTAATAACAATTTAATATTTGATCAAAAAAAAAAAAAGAATTGCACTATTTTTAATAATTTTTCAAACATGTTTAGACAAAGTTCAAACAATTACATAATGATGTATTTTCTTTCCCCAACCTGTTCCACAACCTTAAATTACCCGAAAGTGGAAGAATAATAAATAAACACGCAAATAAATTATTATATGAATAAATCATTAACAATACTAACAGTGCTTACTATGCAAAATAGCAGGATACATTTCAATATTTTGTTATCAAACAGATATATCAAAGTCAATTTTGTTAAAGTATATAAATATTGTCTTGCCTGTTTATAAATTTTGTTACAAACCCCCATGAACACTACAGAATATCAAATTATATAACATTACAGAGTATGCTTTCCCAACCCTACATTTATCAAACAGAAAATAACATTTAATATAATAAAGTAATATATAAAAATGAAATGAAATTAAATAAGGATAATGAAATTACATTCACTGATGTAAAACAAATAAATAAAAACAAATAAATAAAAAACATAGCAAATTTGAATTTCATCATCATTACATAACATTCCCACTTTATCTATTTACAATTTGCCTAAAAGGGGTCTTGCCTGTTTTTAATGAGAAAATGCACATACAGTTTTCTGGTCAGTGAACATATATTTATAGTAGTCCCTGCATGTTTGTATATATCAGTGCAGGTATCTTCTCGATAGGTCTGTTCACTCTCCAGGTGTTTCAGACCTGCAGATGTCACTCAGTTCGTCTGGGCTTACCCGAGGTGTTGTATTGTATGACGGCTCTAGCTGCACGTACAGAGCGTTTGGGTTCATTCAGACTCCACACAGCAGGTTTGTTCTGTCTGCTGGCAGATGTTTACCTGAGGAGCCGTCGAGGGAGGTTTAGTGGCTCTACAGACGGTAGAGTCCCGAGCAGATGGAGATGTTTGAGCTTCATTGTTCTCCTGAGTGGAGAATGAACCCGGTCCTGAGGCTGCGAGAGGCTCGGATGCTCAATGACACGGCTGCCCTGAGGAGACACACATGCTCTGGATCTCTGACAGACGGTTCACTATCACACTGAAGTCATTAAAGCGGTGCGCTGAATCTCAGCTGCATCAACACAACCATCCTTGCACCGACCGACCGAGGAGGAGGAGATGCACAAGTGTGTGTGAGGAGCATACCTTACACCTTTTAAATCATTTAAAGTGCCCCTATTATGGGTAATGAAAGCTTCATATTTTGGTTTTGGGATCACCAGCAACAGGTCGGCATGCATGCAAGGTCAAAAACCACTTTCATTGCCTTATAATATGCATTTATTTTTACCTAATTTCCTCAATGACTCATTTTCTCAAACTCCTCCTCTGCATGACGCTAATCTTCGCTGATTGGTCGATTTCATTTAAAGTGCAACTATTATGCCTTTTTCTAATATTACCTTTCATGCAGTGTGTCATGTAGCAGTATGTGAACGTAAACTTTCAGTGCACGATAAATAAAGTTATTGTCTATAAAAAAAAGAGTCGTCAGGATTTTGAATCGTATTCTGTTACGGCTGTACGTCACGAAGTAACACATTTGCATAATGTCCACCCATGGCTGTCATTCGCGCTGTAGACCAATCACAAAGGACTGCGGCATCTGACCAATCACAGCAGTGAGAGGCGGGGTCTAGAGAGAGACTGATTCTTCAAATGAGTCGTTTAGGAATCATTTAGAAATGAAGTAAAATTAAAGCTATTTTCTGAGAAAACTCAAGTGACCTTGTATGCATGTAAATCTGCATTAGGACACTCATAAAACAATATTAGCAACCTTATAAATTGGCACAATAGGATCACGTTAATTACATTAAAGTCATAATGAGAGCGCATCATTCACAGAAACTCATTTCAACTTGTATTATTTATTTGTTTATTTTTATATAGTTTCTGATTCATTGATTTATTTTTAAATGCATATTTTTATTTCTATATATAAATATATTTTTGTATTTAAATCAGTTTCATTAATGCATTTACAGTGGCAGAAGTCAGAGCTTGACGATAAACATTAAAATACTGTTTTCAAAATTCAAAAGATGATTTGGACACTTTAAAGCTCAAGTAATGATCTTTAATAATTTTGCTTTAACAAGATTTGAGCTGCATATTTTAGTTTTCATCTGGATCATGGTTTAGTCTCATTGTATGTTCATTTCTGTAACACAGTGTTATTTTAGTATTTATTATTATAGTGTTCATTACTATTTTAATTAGCTTTTATGTTCATATTTATATTTTCTCATTCATATTTGAGTTTCTTTTAGTAATTTTGTAATGGTGCTTTACTTTTGCCATTTAATTATAATCATGATATTAGTATATTTTTTTTACAAATTTTTTTTAGTTTTTCATTATTTCAGTACTTCTTCGAGTTGAAGTCGTTAGATTAATTTGACTTCAGCTTCATTTGAGGGACTGGAAGCACCTGTTTTAATAGTTGTGTTTTATTAGACCTGCTTCTCTGCTGAACTCTGAACACTGAATTAATGTCTTGAAATATGACCCTTCAGAGCACGAGTATCTTGTTAAATTGATGTTTTGTGCTTGGGATTTGAGCCTCGTCGGGTCTCCATGGAATTACTCTGTAATGTGGTTTAATTGTTAAGACACACAGCTGGAGCTCAGACAGATGATCGTTAGCATGAACATGACGAGGAAAACGACACCAAAGCAGGAGAATCAAGTGTGCCTGAACACGTCAATCAGTTTTGAATCACTACGATCATTTCAAAACTATATATATTACTTATGATTATGAATCAATTTTGAATCGGAGTCAGTTTTTATATTTTTTCATATTAATCATTTTTGAGTCGTTTTGAATCATTTGGAATATTTTTATATTGATTCAATTTTGAGTCGTTATGAATCAATTTGAGTCATTTAAATTTTGAATATTTTGATCTTTATGAAATCAATTTTTGAATAATTTAGAATACTTGTCGTATTATGAGTCAATCTTTGAGTTCAGTTATGAATTCATTTAGAATATTTTAACATTATAATCATTATGGAATCATTTTTGAGTCGTTATGAATCATTTTTGGCTCACCTTCAGCAGACAGATTTGTCCTCAAACCAAGGTAAACAAAGACTCTCACAGATCGACTGTTGATGACAAATCATTCACAATCATCATCTGATTTATTGATTATAACAGGCTTATATTTCAGCTCTGTCTCTGTTTCTGTGTCATGTCGTCTGGGTTTTCAAAAGTCACATTCTAGTATTATATTAATTTGTATTGCTGTAAATTCGGATGAAAAATCTTTAAACTCATGTCATGTTTTTCTAGATTAACACTCGTTAAAGAAGAATGATTTTTAATTGACAGTTGTAGTGTTTAATTTCTTAATTCATGTCTATTATTGTTCATTTAATTGAAAGTAGACATGATCAAACTATGTATATTGACTTTATTATTTAATTGTCCTGCTTTAAACAATTCTGTGCAACGGTTTTATTCAGAAATTTCATTAATGGACATTTTAAAAATATAAAAAAAAATTATATCAAACTGAAAGAGCTTTTATGATTAATAATAAATGTAAGATTCTTTTCATTAAAATGTGTGTGTATATATATATATATATATATATATATATATACTAAATAAAATTTTGCGCATGATTATCTTTATCAAAGTTTAAAAAAATATTGTGATTAATTAAATACACGTAAGGTACTAATATGCATCTTTAAGGTATATGTACCATTGAGGGGCAAATAAGGTATAAAGATGCCCTTTTAACTTTTGTACCTTTTTTCTGTTTGAAGTATGTGTTGTAAAGGACTTCAATTATTTTTGTTAAATTTGAACCATTCATTTATTAGTTTAAGAATCGATCGTTAGGAAAGATAATCACTGTCTGTAATATCTCAGCGGTCGGTGAGTTTGTGTTTGTGCATCGAGTGGCTGATAATCAGATCTTGTTGTCACTAGACCGTTTTAATGAGGAAATGTGTCTAACGAGCCTTATATGCTCTTACAGCTCTGATAGATAGAAAAGAGAGTCTCGTTAGGGAAGGATTGACTGGGCTTGTACATCATCGTTACATGACCGTTTATCACGATAACCATCTGATGCAGGTTAGTTGCATCAGATCTTTGCAGCACTTGATGTTTTCTCCATGGTTTAGTCGTTGTCTCTTAAAGGGACAGTTCACCCAAACATAACATTGTCATTATTTACTCACCTTCAGGTTGTTTCAAAGCTGCATGAGTTGCTTTTTAATGTTGAAACAAAAGAAGATATTTTGAAGAGTGTGGGTAAGCAACCTAAACTTTTATAGTTTAGGAAGCACTGCTATGGAAGTCAATGGCTACCGGCAGCTGTTGGATTGAACAGAATTTAATTTTTAGGTGAATTATCCCTTTAAATTTGGATCAGCAAAACTGACAGATTTAAGATTCATGGAGACGCAGATGAAGTACCGGAGACGGTGGATATTGTGAGCTATTTAAAACTCTCCTTAAAGGGACAGTTCACCCAAAA
>QVTF01007127.1:17500-26271 GCA_003573665.1 Oxygymnocypris stewartii | reverse complement strand
GGACTTGTTCTATACATAATGATAAGTCAAAATAATGTAAAATTGTCCAAATACAAATCACACGGTATTGTTCTGTAATTTTAAACATCCTGTTCTTTTTGCTTATATACATACATAGTTTAATTTACAACATTATAATTATTTTAGTTTTTTTAGTATACAGATTATACCCACTCCCCCGACACACCACACACACACACACACACACCACACACACACACACACACACACACACACACACACACACACACACACACACCACACACACACACACACACAACATTACTATACAGTGAACTATATAATCTATATAATATATATATATATTGTATAACAGTGGAAAAGTTTCATAGTTGTTGTTTTTTCTTTTGTAGCCAACACTTGTGCAGAATCTGACTTTCAACAATAAACCTCCTCTGAGAAATATACACTGGACTAAAAAGTGTATATATATAAATATATACATAAACACATTATGCTGGTCTGAACAACATCTGAACCAGACAGCGTAACAATATCAGAAATGTTTTTTTCCCTGGAGTTTCTGTATGATATTAAACATGTGGCAATGGTTAGAAAGGCGGAAAACAAGCTGAAATAGGCAACCCAATCCCGGACGGACCATTTATCAGGCTGGCCGCCGTTTTCTTTTTCTTCATGCTGACAAAGTCCAGCATCTCACCTTCCAAATGAAAAGCGAGTAATAGGCAGCGGAGGCGAGCGATCTGAGCTTTCAACACGCGCCTCACACACAGATGAACCATGGCGTGCGCGGCAGATCCTTCACTAATTGTACTTGTCTTGTTTTCTTTGTGTCTGCAGATTCTGTCATTATTAGATGAGCGTTTTACAGTGGCAGGCCCCACCAGAGTTCAACTGCTGAGGTTTAATGATTATCCTTTTACTTCTGAGGGTCTGTCCCTCATGACAATATGCAGCGATCTGCTTAAACTCATCCGCAGGGAAAAGCAAAGCCAGTCTCTCCAGGCCTGTGTGGGTAGTTAGGGTTAACGAGAGAGCCCTGCAGTTGAGACATCAAGTGCAATGTTTCATAGTTAGAGATGTTTCAATTGTCCCACGCTCATTTAAACGTTCAATTAGCAGATTTCTATAATAAGCAGCTAAATGATTCACACAAACTCACTTGTTATATAATCTTACACTGTTACACTGTTACATAATTATCAGAAATATTCATACAAAAAAACACGTATAGCACTTTACAATAATGTCCCATTAGTTAATCCATAACTTTGAGCAGGAATGGACTGGTTAAACGCGTGTAGCCGCCTGCATATCAGGCTGAATTGTGCAGTTGAATGCTTTTTCCAGTTTTGTGTGTAATGTGCATCAGACGGTCCGTGGGCGTGCTGTCTGAGACTGTGCCCCGTCTCCTCTCTCAGCTTTTGTGGAAGTGTGCATTTGCGTTTGGAACGAAGCCTGGGAATACTAGAATGATTGGTGCATTTGTGCAAATACAAATCTTCAAGAAACGTTTTAAGTGATTTGAAGCCCCATGTACAGTCCTCTTGGGAGAATTTGACAAACCCTGAATAAACGCATAATGCATGCTGGACTACTCAGTTTTGTTAATGAGGCTTCATTCTGAATAGTCATACCTCTATGTAAGTGCTAATATTTGTTCCAGATTTCATAATTATATCAATTTGGTCCGGACTAAATGCAGACTTTAACACTCAGACGGGTCTTTTGACTGAACTCAATGGGACACCTTTTTAAGTTCACTGCGCCCCTATAATGGGGAAGTCTGTATGTCTGCAGACTCTTGGACCGGAGACAAAACCTGCATGAGGTGAGAGAAGAAAAAAGAGAGAGAAAACGCCAATTAAGCCAATTACTGATAATGATTTGGAGAATATAATTCACTATGCAATAAAAAAAAAAATATATATATATATGCAGTATCTCACAGAAGTGAGTACACCCCTCATGTTTTTGTAAATATTGTATTAAATCTCTTAGGGGTGTACTTACTTTTGAGGCCAGTGGTTTAGACATGAATGGCTGTGTGTTGAGTTATTTTGAGGGGAGTGTAATTTCTTCAATGTTGTCACATGAAAAGGTATAATAAAATATTATAAAAAATGTGAGATACTGAATATACAGTAATGTTTTTTTGTTTAGTTCATCATGATATGACTGACGATATTAGTTCTCATACCCAGCGATACAATATTTCTAAAACCTAACAAAAACTTCTGATACAATTACGATACGATTCGTTTCAGGAGTATATTGATCGAATATTGATATTATGATATAATGTACTTATTTTACACAACCAGCTACATTTTTAAAAACTAAAAAAATGGCTTTTTTACATGATAAAGAAAAACGAATAATTAAAAAGTATTGTAATGTGTAAAATATAGTGTAAAGCCTCATAAATATATAAAGAAATGTTAAAAATATGCTGCTAAAACTTAGTTTTATTTGAGACTTGTTGGGCTGCTACTGGGATCAGTGCTAACAATATTTTCTACAAAACCAAATTATGAGCAACAGAAGATCATAATAATGTAGCAAAGGGACAAGTGTTTTCAGATCGGTCTAAAAGTAGGTTTCAGGTGTAACTGTAAATGTAACAACAATTTTTTGCCTTTGATGTCATTTTTTACAAAAATGCTTCTCTCATTGTAATTGCATGAAAAAGTGCAACCAGCACATTGTCTTCCACAGAAAAAAAAACAACAGGTTTGAACATCACGAGTGAAAAATGTGAATGTTCATTTTTAGGTGAACTAATCCTTTAATGCTAGGCCTTAGCAGACTGACGCTGTATATTACTCACGATACAGGCATGAAATAAAACAGAAAGATGGCAGCTTCGACTGAAGCTCTTGAACTTGGTCTCCTAAATCTATGCTTCTTATATTCAGCGTCAAACTCCCCAATATATGGAGGAGACAGATGTCCACTCATTACAACTTCTCTTGACATTTCCTCCCATGGTCCAACATGCCTCGCTGGAGAGTCAGTCGAAACGAGGCTCTGTTTAGTCTCCAGCAAACATCCCCCTCTGATCCGCTGTCAGCGTCATTATGAAGAGCGCATCAGTCACCGTGGACAGCCACATTCATGAAAACAGACTCAACATACTTATGCTCTGCAGACCATTTCTACCATATGGCTCCTTTCGGTTCCTGTTTTCATGACTGTAATTGTATTGAGATGCAATTACACCCTGATTAGTTTACAGTTTTTGGAGACTGAGTGGTGAATTCACTTTTGCATGTGTTATTTCAACATGTTCACACGCGATCTAATGTAACCCGGCTCTATCTGCACTGATATAGTGCAGCATCATGCATATTTATATTAAGTCATTGTCATTATTCAGAGTGAAAACATGCGTCCTTTCCATGTACATTTTCCTCTTTATAGTTTGCAGCTTATTTTCACAAGTCAGGGCTATTTGCACAATTAACAACTGAGATAAACAGATATTATGTTGAAAAAGTGACATTTGTGTGCATTTCACAGGCATGCGTTTGTAAGCATCTTCTTCACACTCACAGTGAATTATGCCAAATTGTGCTACATGATTTCTATGAATCTACTTGTGATTGAAACTGAAAGGTTTACACAATAACGGTTACACAATATTACATTTTTAATGAGTTATTAAATTAAAACTGTACACACACATACATACATATATATATATATATATACATACACATATATATATATATATATATATATATATATATATAAGAACAGTTTCGATCTACTAACCCATCAAAAATGTAATATTGTGTAACCTTTAATAAATACAATTATTTATGAATATCTGTGTTATACATAAAACATAATTTAATTAATCAATATATGTTTCAATATAATTTAATTTTACAAATATGACATCCTTAACACACACATGCACACAAAATACATTTTTATTTGGAGATTAAAAACAGCTAGAATAGGTGTTTATATCATATGCATCATAATTGCATTTTACATTTAGCTTTTCTGAATATATGAATAGTTCAGGAAAAAATAGGTGCATTGTGTCACTGATATCAAATGAAGAAAAAAAGCCATCAGTTGTTGTATTTCATTCTTAGTGAATTCCCCTTTAAATCAGCGACGCTTAATAAAGCAGCTTTCACTGTTCAGAAGAAGTGATGTAGCGTGCAGCAAAACCACCCTGAAGATCTCACTCATTACACACAGCATGACGTGCGTCTCAGCGATGCTAGTCACTCTTCACCGCAAACTTCCTTTGTTTACTCTTACAAACACAAAAGTACAGTGCTAGCGTCCTTCGCTCTGTGTAGTTTAACGGCGCTGTTACCCGTCCAGTCGACAGTCTCTCACTTCAGCGGAGGGCACACAAAGAGAAGACTGCTTTCTGTCTCTTTACAGGTTGTCACAATCTTGCTACATTCGGACCGGACGTCCCAACAGGGAGCCGCCTCTGCTTTCAATAAGAAAAGCCCGCTTAGCATTTGGACAGTGTTAAAGCTGTCATAAACAACAGAGTTTGCATGTTTAGATGGTGAGATGCAAGACATTTCGAGGAGGTTTCGCTTTGAATGTTGGAACAAATAAACTTGCCAAGATGTAAAGTTAAAGCAGCTGTTGAAAGAGGGTTTTTATTACGATAAGATGGTCATTAATTGTAGAATCCCTCCCCCAAAAAAGAAAAATCACACTTGAGATCTCTTTCATATCTCAGTTGCTTCTCAGTCGTGTGCATTTCAGATGTTTTACTTGATACAAAGACACAGTAACACCAAACATCTTAACACAATTAACAAGTCTCAAACTTTACTCAGATACTGAATAAAAAAACATTAATCATTAATAATTTCTCATTAAATATATTACTTTTCAAGCTCTTTTTAATCATCTCGTGAAAAGTTCTCCATTAAGTATTCAGCCTTTTGAATTCCCAAATGCAAATAGAATTGCTAACAGAATTGTGTTTTGAATCTGAATGTAATTCAACCAGCTGTCCAGGTTTTGTGTTTAGATGGCGCTTTGAAAGACATTCAAGAGGGTTTCACTTTTAATGTTAGAACAAATAAACTTAAAGACAGCTTTAGGCCAGGACAAGAAAACAAGAAAGAAAGAAAATGACAAGAAAGCAATGGTCTTTAATGAAAGGAATCTAAAAAGGAAAGAAAAAATCTCAACTGAGACCTCTTTTATATCTCTGTTTGTTTCTCACACACAGTAAATTGAGACTAAGTCTCCTGCATGCCCCCGATTTTGAACTTAATAAAAATACACAGCAATACCAATAATCTCCAAAAACAGTGTCTCAAACGGTAAACTGCAAATAAAACATAACATTTCTCATTAGATATATTGATTTTAAATCTTTTGCACATCAACAATGTCTCATGGGAAACATCTGAGACAAAGTTTATAATGAAACTGTGTAAGTGAGCTTTTTTGAGCAAAGAAAGAGCAATCTATGAGCAATGAATTCTTCTAGGATGTATTAATAGCATTTTCCTTGCTAAAAGCATGAAACGCGGCAGGTTATCTCCTGGTGTTGACAGACTGAAGCGGACATCCGCTCGCGTCATGTGTTTGAGATCAGCTCTACCTGAAGATGTGAGGTGATGAGGAACAGGTGTCAAACACATGATAGGAGATGATGAAGACTCCCTGAGCATCGCCACTGTCTCCTGCTGTGAACTAGGGCTGATTAGATGTTGCAACGCTTTGCCATTTTGAAGACCTCTAGAATTGATTTTCTACAGCATTGTAATGATGCATGCTTGACCTGTGCTGTTTAGATTACGAAGCTAACGGGGAGGAGGAATCAAATAAATATGAGCTGCTGACACAGAGACATTCTGGCAGAGTTTGAATGATCAAATGAAGATTTCCCTTTGAGCGCTTCCAAGGGTTTTTATCCTTCCCTAAACATTAATAATGTGATATACTGGATTTGAAACTTCACAGGAACTTCGAAGAAACTCGTTTTGGCTTGTTTAAGAGAGTATTTTCTCATGATGATTGTTATTGTCCCTATTGTTCCCAAACATCAGTTGATTGATTGCTAGAATGATTGTTATTAATGACTAGTTATGAAAATGTCTGGTTGGGTCATTTTTCATGACATCTTGACTATATTCGGGACTTGGATTACATTTTTTTCATTTATTTAACATTGTAACTGTTATACAGACGCAACTGGATGGTTTGTATGAATATGGCAAAGCGATTATATCACTAATGTTGGGTATTTCACTTTAATGCTGTAAACTAACGAATGTGTTATGCCCTGTAGAAAGCATTGCAATAATGTCTTCTTTCCCTAATTTGCCATAAGCCACACAGTAAAAAACATATGCCACAATGAATCTCTAAACAAACATTAAACGTTAGATATCCAGCAAAGCTATGCTGTGACTGTGACATCCCATATTACACTTAATTGCAACCAAATGGCTGTGAGGAGAAGTCTCAAATCCTCCGACCACCTGCTCCCTGCACTGTTTATATTCAAGCAGAAACAGAGCCAGAAGATTGCTCCCTCGTCCCCGTAAACCAGGACTGCACGTAAACATGTTATCTCAGTATTATAATAATCTTGCAGGAGCTTGATTAAGACAGGGTCTTGCCTTTTAAACCCCCAGTGCAAATAGAATTGAATTTAGACTCTGAATTAAAGTAGAAGTAGAATTAAAATGCATGAATGTAATTCAAAGAAATGTGTATCTAAATAATAATAATAATTCGTATTATTATTGTAAGAATTATTATTGTTGTTATTGTTATAAAACGATTTAATAAAATGAAATATTATCAAATAAGACATTTTATATTTTTTAATTATTAAAATACTTTGAATAATATAATAATATGAACAGCATCACAGCTCTGAAGCATGATTTGCTACATGGTATTAGGGGTGAAGCATTCTCATATTAAAGATTTAATAATTTTAGAAATGCCTGTTAGTGTAATATGCATTATAGATATTTATCTAGAAGAGATGCATTACTTTTCAAAGGTTTTTAACTATCTTTTAGGAGTTTACTAGCATGTGTCATAGGCTCTTTAATATGTCCCTTCATCACATGCATTGTAATGTTGTAAGTTGCTGGCATGTATTGAACGTTTGAATAAAGTTTTAGTCCTGTATCCACAAGTAATGACATGTTTAAAACATTAAACTTGCATTTTAATTTGCATAAAAAAATACAAAGCCATGCTTATACCATCTTAAAGGGGAAACAAATGATTGTGACAAAGATTAATGGGACAATACTGACAGAAGTTGAAGGAAATCACCTCGACTACTTAAATGTCCTTAAAGTTAACCTCATATATGTAGATCAGAAACACATTAAGGTTGATTGCATGAATCAGATTACTGCTATAACACTGCACTTGCCTCGCGTTTGGCCCGCTGTGCATGTTACCAGTGCTGAATGAATACAAGCTAATCTTTGTTCCATCTGGGGCTGGTCAGACAGAGCCATCCAAGAAGTGTAATCATCTCACGAGAGTCAGATCCTTGTGTCTGACACCTTTACAACTGACTCTGTCCAGGCAGGAAGATTTACAGCTCTAATCACAAAAATCACCTACAGTTGCAAATTGTGCATGAGCGGTAGTCTCGCGTAGCACGACTTTTGATTAATGGCATCAAGTCTGGTGCACATTGCAGCACGTTCTGGCCAAGAATCACCCACTTAGACTGACGGAGACCGTCTGACGGACATGTGAAGTGACCAGCAGCAGCTTGTTTAGTTTTCATCATGCCATTTAAGAGTTTTTTCCACCTTAGAGGAAACAATTACAAAGTATATGAACTGATATTGAACTTCTGTTTATACAGTGTAAAAAAATTAAAGCACTTTCAACCAATTGTTATTTAGTAACTAGTTCCACAGAAATTTTATGTTCAGTCAATTTCTGACTTCGAAGCGTTGCCTGAATTGTTATTTTTTAGTTGACTCAACCTTTAATTGAAGTTTTATAGTGGACGCTCATGTGTGTTTATTAGTTTAATCAACATTAGCATAGTTCATTGTTGACTGGGTTTGAAAATAACCATTCATTCAATGTTTTTAAAATATATTTGTGTAGACAATACCATATGTCCTTCAACTAAGGCCAAGCAGTAAAATTAGCTCAACTTAATTGTTAATTAGATTTTTACAGTGTAATTAATGTTTTTAATAAACTGAAACACACACACACACACACACACACACACAACACACACACACACCACACACACACACACACACACAAACACACAAACACACACACACCACCACACACACACAGAGACACACACACACACACACACACAGACAGACACACACACACACACGCACAGACACACACACACACACACACACACGAACGCACGCACGCATGCTCACACACACACACAGAGACAGACAGACACACACACACACACGCACGCACGCACACAGACTGACAGACACAATTCTTGTTCAAAAATGTATATATTGCAATGAAGAAACACAATGCTTATATTCCACATTTATCTTTAAAAGTGTGCGAGTGGCTGTACTTCGCATGTAAACACAGGTTTAACTTTGTGAGCGTGTTTATTTTGTCACTCTGCTGTACCACAAACACACAAGTTTCTCATGATCGATAGCACCGACCCTCCCTTCATCAATTACTGTAATTGATTTCTGAGAAAGTCTCAGTCTACTCTAAACCAGATCCACAGTCCCGGTCTGCAGGGATCAGATACACTGAACAGACTCCAGTGAGATGCCATCCATGCATGCCACAGA
>QVTF01007127.1:0-12500 GCA_003573665.1 Oxygymnocypris stewartii | reverse complement strand
CCATTTTCATCAATTGGATTCAATAATGTCCTATAACATTTCCTTTTCCTTCTCTTTAACCTTTTTCATGAGATTGGTCCTGTATCAGACAACTTGCAGAGCAATGCATGCATGGTTTGCAATAATAGACATTTTACCACAACAAGCAATTAGGCTAAACGGGATAGGTGGATACATACATACATAATTAAACAAACAAAAAAAATAAATACATACATAACAATTGAACTAAAATAAATAAATAGATGCTTGCATACATAAATAAAAGTTAAACAAAAAATAATAAAAAACATACATTCATGCAAATTAAAATATAAATACATACACTACATAAAATGCTTAAAAAAAGCATAATAAGTGAAACAAGCAAAAACATCTGCCAATGGGGTAAACAGAATATATTGTTTTCTGTCTGAAATAAGATTCTTACACCGTTGGCAGATTATTTGGCTTGTTCTAAGGTAAACTCACTTAATTTTGACTTGTTTTTTTTTCTGAAAACTAGACAATAATTTGTACTTGTCTAGAAAATCCTTCTTGATTTTAGAAGTTTTAGATATTTTGGAAGGTAACAAGACAAAAAAAAACATCTTTGCAAGAAAATCTTTTTTTGCAGTGTACATAAAACATGCGTCTTACTGAATATATACTTAATATTTAAAATGATTTGATCCTTGTTGTATAATGTATTGTAATGCACAGCAAGATGGTTTGCTGATTCTAAAAACTGGTGTAAACTGGTCTAGCTCAGCCAACTGATCTCTCAGCCTCGTAAGGTGACAAATGTCCCAAACCCTGTAAAACCAGCAAACCGGACCAGGCTGGTTTAAGATGAGTTATGACTGATTCATGCAGAGGAACACATATACATCATATTCATACTGTGTGAGTTTGAAGGTGCAGTTTTATAAATCCCCTTTTCTTCTACCTCAGGTGTCGTGTATCATTGATTGATCTGATGAAAATAGATGTGGCATGTTTCTATCACTCGATCTCTCCACACGGCAGACATTCTGGACCCTCCCACACCTGCAGTCAAAACAGCCGATCAAACTCGATTTGATGAGCGCAGAACTCAATCTGGAGTGACAGCTGAGGAAAGCAGCGTTACAGAACCCTGAAGATTCAATGCTGTGATCCACGGTACATTACTGAGGCCAGTTCTGTTTCAATTGTAATTATTCTTCCCAATATCAGGTTTGTTTTATATTTGTTTTATTGTTAAACATAAATATATATACATATATACACTCAGATACATATTCCTGCATATAAAAAAACTAAAGGAGATGATAATTTAGGATAGAACTTTATGCTATTTTAAAAACAATAGATTGCATACAAACATAAATAAATAAATACATTATTATTCATACACAGATGCAGCTGATTAAATGCACAACTTAAATGCATAATTAATTCTGAAATAAACACTGATTACACACATATCGGTCACACTCTATTTTAAGGTCCAATTCTCACTATTAACTAAAGACTTCTGCCCCAATGAACTCCTAATTACTGCTTATTAATAATCATTAAGTAGTAGTTAAGTTCAGGAATGGGCTTGATTAAGGCATCTAAAATATGATCATGCATAATAAACCCTTAACATGTGCTTTATGACTACTAATAAACAGCTAATATGCTAGTAATATGCATACTAATAAACAACTAGTTAAAAGTGAGAACTGGTACCTTAACTAAAGTATTCCCCACATATCTTAAGAAATTAAGAAGTATTTGCAAGCGAAATTATAAGTGAATTAATGCTCAAATCTGGAGATGCTGAGGTGCACCTTTGACCTCTACGCATGGTGACGTGCTCAAGCCACTGTTTGATGCTTTGGGAGCAGTTATTAAAAGTATATGAGATATTTGAGCTCTGTAAGGTGATGTAGTGTAACTTCATGTTCACTGACTGTTTTCTGATTAAATATGTGATTGGAGACGGATCTCGGATCTGTTACCTTCAGGACAGCTTTCTTTATGTAGCGCAGACTCGCGTCGACACCAGTGGAAACATTTTTACAATTTGTATATTTACGGTGGTGAAAACGAAAGGGTTCTGGTTGGTAATTAGAAGAACTAAGTACTTCACGATGTAGAGTCGGCCATGTTGCATTGTAATGAAGCGTGGAGTTACTACTGATCCTTCTGGGTGAGAGTTTATTTGATTTCTTTATTGTAATGAAAGTCAGATGGACCAGTGTTTACACCAGTTCAAATCAGTGACATGTTTTCTAATTAGCAGCAAATGGGCTCGGAGGAAAGCACACGTTTTTCTTCTTCTCACGAATCAAACTTCACATTTATTTTCAAAAAGTGTTCGGCGGTGTCTCTGCGGTTTCCACGGCTCTGTTGCTGTTAGCAATTACTTTGTGTATCAGCGTGGTTTCATTATGTAGCGCCTCTCTCTCTTTGGCGTGGGCCTGATGGCGTTCAGCTATAAACCGGGGCAGGTTGATTTCTAGCCGGTAATTTGAAGACTGATAACATGCTTGCAGGAGGGAGTGATAGCTTGGCTGTATAAGTGTATGTGTCAGCAGATCCCGGACATGGGAAGCAGTCCGTGCCTATTTCCATTGTGAGACGGTTCATGGAGTTCTGCTGATTTATTACGATTTTAGTGCCGCTGTTTCTTTTTGGGGTTTTTTAAGTGTGACTTTTATGAGGGGTAAAAACACGAATGGGAACAAAACATAGCAAAATCATTGACAGTATTCAGGAAGCTATGGGAAACAGAAAGAGACAAACGTTTCCTTTTATCCTCGCTCGCTGTCGCTATTTGATGGGGCCTCTGTATTGTAGTACAAATGAGCTCATTATTGAGCTCCGGAGGTCAAAGGTCAGACGGGTGGGAGGGTGTGACAGGAGCAGAAAGGAACAGGAAGTAGGAAGGTCAGGTGTGAGATGTGGGACGGGGTGCAACTCTCAGCTTCCCTGTGAACTTGAACTTTTCCTCATTTCTTTAAAAAAAAAACATGTTCAAGAAAGGTTTTTGAAATAGTGTTACGTTTAAACATATATTTCTATTTTAAATTAGATTACATTTGAAGTGTTACTGTACAAGTAAAAAAACAACAACAATTGGCATTTGGCACCCAAACTAATTTTTACATTTTAAATTGTAAAATATCATTATTATGTTATACCGTATGCATTATATACACACACACAATATTAAATGGGCAATCCATGATTTTACATTCATTCATTTATTTATTAGTTAATTTGTTTGTTTGCTTACATTTAAAAAAAGCACAAACATTTGTTTTAAATTAACAGAATTTGAATTTTGCATCTAAACGATATACAGACAATCAAATATATGATATATACATTTATATTTAAATATTAAGATTTACAAATACTTAAATGTAATATAATATTATGGGGGAGTATTCACTAAAAATGTATATGACAGAAATCATGCTTTACATTTAAAACTTAAAAACATAAGTTTTGGGTCAGCAAAATGTACATTCAGCATCTACACAATATAAAAGTATAATTAATATGTACAATTTAAATGAAATAAAAATATATATTTTTCATTTCAAAATTAAAAACATACATATTTTAATATTTAGCCATTTCTGTTTGGTGATACATAATAAACTCTTGTAAAACACTCTGTAATCATTAAAAACTCTGCACAGTCAGATGAACTTCACTGATCTCAGAGCAGCTGCGCAGCTGAAACTCACACTAACAGCAGAAGCGGAGCGTGGACGAGTGAAGAGAGCAGATGAACTTCCACTGATCTCAGAGCAGCTGCGCAGCTGAAACTCACACTAACAGCAGAAGCGGAGCGTGGACGAGTGAAGGAGAGCAGATGAACTTCCACTGATCTCAGAGCAGCTGCGCAGCTGAAACTCACACTAACTGCAGAAGCGGAGCGTGGACGAGTGAAGGAGAGCAGATGAACTTCCACTGATCTCAGACCAGCTGCGCAGCTGAAACTCACACTAACTGCAGAAGCGGAGCGTGGACGAGTGAAGGAGAGCAGATGAACTTCCACTGATCTCAGACCAGCTGCGCAGCTGAAACTCACACTAACTGCAGAAGCGGAGCGTGGACGAGTGAAGGAGAGCAGATGAACTTCCACTGATCTCAGAGCAGCTGCGCAGCTGAAACTCACACTAACTGCAGAAGCGGAGCGTGGACGAGTGAAGGAGAGCAGATGAACTTCCACTGATCTCAGACCAGCTGCGCAGCTGAAACTCACACTAACTGCAGAAGCGGAGCGTGGACGAGTGAAGGAGAGCAGATGAACTTCACTGATCTCAGAGCAGCTGCGCAGCTGAAACTCACACTAAGCAGAAGCGGAGCGTGGACGAGTGAAGGAGAGCAGATGAACTTCCACTGATCTCAGACCAGCTGCGCAGGCTGAACTCACACTAAGCTGCAGAAGCGGAGCGTGGACGAGTGAGGAGAGCAGATGAACTTCCACTGATCTCAGACCAGTCTGCGCAGCTGAAACTCACACTACAGCAGAAGCGGAGCGTGGACGAGTGAAGGAGAGCAGATGAACTTCCACTGATCTCAGAGCAGCTGCGCAGCTGAAACTCACACTAACAGCAGAAGCGGAGCGTGGACGAGTGAAGGAGAGCAGATGAACTTCCACTGATCTCAGAGCAGCTGCGCAGCTGAAACTCACACTAACAGCAGAAGCGGAGCGTGGACGAGTGAAGGAGAGCAGATGAACTTCCACTGATCTCAGAGCCAGCTGCGCAGCTGAAACTCACACTAACAGCAGAAGCCGGAGCGTGGACGAGTGAAGGAGAGCAGATGAAACTTCCACTGATCTCAGAGCAGCTGCGCAGCTGAAACTCACACTAACAGCAGAAGCGGAGCGTGGACGAGTGAAGGAGAGCAGATGAACTTCCACTGATCTCAGACCAGCTGCGCAGCTGAAACTCACACTAACAGCAGAAGCGGAGCGTGGACGAGTGAAGGAGAGCAGATGAACTTCCACTGATCTCAGAGCAGCTGCGCAGCTGAAAACTCACACTAACTGCAGAAGCGGAGCGTGGACGAGTGAAGAGAGCAGATGAACTTCCACTGATCTCAGACCAGCTGCGCAGCTGAAACTCACACTAGCTGCAGAAGCGGAGCGTGGACGAGTGAAGGAGAGCAGATGAACTTCCACTGATCTCAGAGCAGCTGCGCAGCTGAAACTCACACTAGCAGCAGAAGCGGAGCGTGGACGAGTGAAGGAGAGCAGATGAACTTCCACTGATCTCAGACAGCTGCGCAGCTGAAACTCACACTAACAGCAGAAGCGGAGCGTGGACGAGTGAAGGAGAGCAGATGAACTTCCACTGATCTCAGAGCAGCTGCGCAGCTGAAACTCACACTAACAGCAGAAGCGGAGCGTGGACGAGTGAAGGAGAGCAGATGAACTTCCACTGATCTCAGACCAGCTGCGCAGCTGAAACTCACACTAGCAGCAGAAGCGGAGCGTGGACGAGTGAAGGAGAGCAGATGAACTTCCACTGATCTCAGACCAGCTGCGCAGCTGAAACTCACACTAACAGCAGAAGCGGAGCGTGGACGAGTGAAGGAGAGCAGATGAACTTCCACTGATCTCAGACCAGCTGCGCAGCTGAAACTCACACTAACAGCAGAAGCGGAGCGTGGACGAGTGAAGGAGAGCAGATGAACTTCCACTGATCTCAGACCAGCTGCGCAGCTGAAACTCACACTAACTGCAGAAGCGGAGCGTGGACGAGTGAAGGAGAGCAGATGAAACTTCCACTGATCTCAGACAGCTGCGCAGCTGAAACTCACACTAGCTGCAGAAGCGGAGCGTGGACGAGTGAATGAGAGCAGATGAACTTCCACTGATCTCAGACCAGCTGCGCAGCTGAAACTCACACTACTGCAGAAGCGGAGCGTGGACGAGTGAAGGAGAGCAGATGAACTTCACTGATCTCAGACCAGCTGCGCAGCTGAAACTCACACTACAGCAGAAGCGGAGCGTGGACGAGTGAAGGAGAGCAGATGAACTTCCACTGATCTCAGACCAGCTGCGCAGCTGAAACTCACACTAACAGCAGAAGCGGAGCGTGGACGAGTGAAGGAGAGCAGATGAACTTCCACTGATCTCAGACCAGCTGCGCAGCTGAAACTCACACTAGCAGCAGAAGCGGAGCGTGGACGAGTGAAGGAGAGCAGATGAACTTCCACTGATCTCAGACCAGCTGCGCAGCTGAAACTCACACTAACAGCAGAAGCGGAGCGTGGACGAGTGAAGGAGAGCAGATGAACTTCCACTGATCTCAGACCAGCTGCGCAGCTGAAACTCACACTAACTGCAGAAGCGGAGCGTGGACGAGTGAAGGAGAGCTGAACTTCCACTGATCTCAGACCAGCTGCGCAGCTGAAACTCACACTACAGCAGAAGCGGAGCGTGGACGAGTGAAGGAGAGCAGATGAACTTCCACTGATCTCAGACCAGCTGCGCAGCTGAAACTCACACTAAAGCAGAAGCGGTGCGTGGACGAGTGAAGGAGAGCAGATGAACTTCCACTGATCTCAGAGCAGCTGCGCAGCTGAAACTCACACTAACTGCAGAAGCGGAGCGTGGTCGAGTGAAGGAGAGCAGATGAACTTCCACTGATCTCAGACCAGCTGCGCAGCTGAAACTCACACTAACTGCAGAAGCGGAGCGTGGACGAGTGAAGGAGAGCAGATGAACTTCCACTGATCTCAGAGCAGCTGCGCAGCTGAAACTCACACTAACTGCAGAAGCGGAGCGTGGACGAGTGAAGGAGAGCAGATGAACTTCCACTGATCTCAGACCAGCTGCGCAGCTGAAACTCACACTAACTGCAGAAGCGGAGCGTGGACGAGTGAAGGAGAGCAGATGAACTTCCACTGATCTCAGAGCAGCTGCGCAGCTGAAACTCACTAACTGCAGAAGCGGAGCGTGGACGAGTGAAGGAGAGCAGATGAACTTCCACTGATCTCAGACCAGCTGTGGCAAGCTGGTGTTGGAGCTTAATGATGTCTGAAAGGAGAGAAAATATTCCTAAATCTGACTGCAGTCAAAACACCCACACCAGACAGATCGGCCTCCTTCTGGAAACGCTCCCTTTTGTTTTCCTTTACTCCCATTTTCCCCTCTCTCCTTCCTCCTCATCCTCCTCTCAACCAACAGGACCGTTGTTAAAGGAAATGAATCTAATTGTGTGGATATGCAGAGTATGTTGCTAACCGACAGGGTCTATATGAAGTCATACTGTAGGTTTGTGCATCAAAATAATGATTTTTGTTTCCTTCAAAATGAGGTTTTCACTATGTATATTCCACGTGTGTCTCTCATCAGCTTCATCTCCTACCGATCAGGCCATTTTAGCGCGGCTGGATGTACCAGCGCCAGCACAAACCAGCCGTGTGAAAGCCCTCATTTATCATTCATCTAGGCTAGAACAGAGCAAACGCCTAAGCACAGTGCAGGCCAGACCTTGTACTTTGGTGCTAGTCCAAATTCAATTATTTGAACATACATTTGTAAAATTCTCATTTAAATGAGAACAGTTCTGATTCACATTTGGTTTAGATGAGACGTATCCTAGATTTACATTTTTATTTAAGTTCAAGTTCTTTATTGTCATTGTGAAACACAACCAACAATACCGAGGTGCATTTCAAATTAAACAGTATAAATAGTTGACAATACATATACACAAATATGTGATAGTTATCATAGCGATACAATAATGATTCATATAGAAAATTATACTTAAATTAAAATTGGAGTATGGCAAAATGCCCGATAGAGTGTTTATACAAAGTAGCCAACACTGTTATAAAAGCAACATTGATGAACTTATTGAACTGTGGACACACATTGCCGTCATAGATTATTTTACACGATCAGGCAGAGAGATATTAGAGTTCATCAAAATTATTGCTGTTGGAAAAAAAATGTTTTTGAGTCTATTTGTGCGTATCCGGATGGATCGGAGTCACTTTCCTGATGGGAGAAGCTGGAACAAACTGTGGTTAGGGTGAGTAATGTCTTTAATGATTTTATTCGCTCTTCTCAGACAGCGGGTTTTATAGAAGTGATCGAGTGAAGGTAGGTTCGTACCAACAATAACCGGTGCTGTTTTTAAAACCTGCTGCAAGGCTTTTTGGGCAGCGTTGGTACAAATTGGTCAAAATGCTCTCTATAGCACATTTATAAAAGTTGACCATCAGCTTCTGTGGAAGATTTGCTCTCCTTAACTTCCTCAGAAAGTAGAAGCGTTGTTGTGCTTTGCCTACTATACATGCAATGTTTATGCATTTAGCAGATGCTTTTATTCAAGAAAAGATAACAATATTCCTGATATATAATGCCAGGTTTATCAGAGACCTAAGAAGCAAGCAAGAGAAGAGGAGAAATGCAGATATTTTAGTTTTTAAACCATGCACTTTATATATTAAAAAGCTGTTGAGTTATATTTGTGAAAATGTAATTGCATCTACTGTATATTAGTATTCATGAGTACAATTCTAATTATTCTAGCAGAAATCTTTTGTGATATATGTAGCATTGCATCAGTGTCTCAGTAATGGATGCTCTGCAGTGAATGGGTGCCGTCAGAATGAGAGTCTGATAAAAACATCACAATAATCTACAGTCCATCAGTTAACATCAGGAGAAGAGAAAAGCTGCATGTTTGTAAGAAACAAATCAATATTTAAACCGTCGCTTCTGGTCAAAATACTGTCCATAATCCATAATAATACTCTCTCCATGAAAATGTCCATCTCCTGTTGTCTCTCTCATCAAAACCCAGCCACATATTTGTTTATAGCTGATTTGTCTTATAAACGCAGCTTGATCTGTGCAGATTTCTCTCCTGATTCAGACCAGAACACTTTTTCACTGGAGGAAGCGTTATTATGGATTCATATTTTAGTTAAAAACATGCTGGATTTGTTTCAGATTTTGTCTTCTCCAGATGTTAACTGAGTGGTGTAGATTATTGTGATGTTTTTATCAGCTGTTTGGACTCTCATTCTGACGGCACCCATTCACTACAGAGCATCCACTGCTGAGCAAGTGATGCAATGCTACATAAGATATTTCAGCAAATGTTCATTTTTGGGGAAACCATTTCTTTATGATTATATTATATTTATTATCATACTATATTGTCATTACAGTCCTGGTTTAATATCACACTGCTCAAGTCAGACAATAGTTTCAGAGCAGTTAACTATTTTTAACAATCAGATCCCCACAGAACATTTTCCCACTGCGATATAACGAATGCTGACACCGAGCATAATATTTCCAAAAGAGACATTCAGCAGACTTTGGTCTAAAAGACCTCGGTTCCATAAATTTAACCACTAACGTGCCATGCCAACAAAAGAACAGCTCAACCTTTCACTTCATTGGCTGTAGTTGGTCAAAAAAATATCAGCATGATGTTTTTACTAACAGTTGTTGTATGGGTGAAGAACATTTTCCATCTTTCTCAATCCATAAATATATATCACGTATAGCCAGTATTTATGTATAGGAAGATGGAAAACATAAATAAAGACATGCTTGTGTTCAATACCGCGGCTTTGATGGTGGGCCAAATACATTCTGACGAGTTCCATGACTGTATGTTACTGAACGCTGCTGCAACGGTAAACCTGTTTTACAGTGCTGTGATATGTATACAAATGAGACTTAAATTGACCGGTAATGTAACTAAACAGTACACTTCCCTAATCCCTGCATTCAGAAGACAAAATGACGAGGAACAACTCAATTCAACTTATTTCAAAACAAACTTTTTTTAAGCAGAACTACTTTAAGAAAACTGAAAAAAAGATTTTTCAACATTTTACTCAAAGAATGTTTTTGTACAATGCATTATAAAAGTATTTTCAATGCATTAATTATGCCTTGTAATTGCAATGCGTTATACAAACTCAGTATGAAGAACAACCATAGTTCTAATAATACGTATCTATCATATCTATTCATCGTTTCACCTTCAGAACGTATAATGCATTAAAACACATGACAAACAAACAATATCAGATGTAACAAGGAATCTGTAAACATTATAATGCACTATGACTGGCTACAATTATTTATGGAAATATGCAATGCATTACAATATATATACTGAATACTTGTTTTTACATTAGGCTACAAGTAAAGTGTTAATGGACTTACTTAAAATAAAAAAGTAACACATTGAATTAAACATGACATATTGAAGTAGAATGACTGCATTAGTCATAATTGTTATGACTGTACATTGAAGTAGTAATCAATTATTTATTTGTTTTTTTGTACATGTTTATTTTTCATAACCAAGTTATGCAATATGTTTGTCTCTTCTTGCATATTATCTTTTTTTGTTGTTTTCAAAAAAAATATTATTTTATTCAAAAAAAAAAAAAAAAAAATAGGAAATACACTTTTTTCTTGTTGATAACTGGATATTTGTAATGTTAGACCCTTCTCATACAGTATACCGGTATCCAGGCATTACATTATGTTTCATGTCTCAGGCAGGCCTTGGCTCATGCCGTTTCACCCAGGGTCAGGTTTCGAGCCAAAGAATGACAGGTACACTGCAAACAGACCTATTAGAAGCAATTTCGGGGATTCCCATAAATTACTTTCAAAATAGGCCGTTGATTTTTCCAGACCTTTTGCACATGTCTCCAGAAGTGTGGAGAAGGGGATGTTAGGGGAAATGTTCCTCCACCCCTGCATGCTAATTTTAAAAAAATCCCTTCACCTGTTTGTGCTTGTTGGTGGAGGTTTGTGTTGGTAACCTGAATGTGCCAAGAAGAAAAAGAAGATGAAATAAAAACAAGCCTAGACATTGGCAAATTTCACAGCCTTTAATTATGCTCTGTACCGGTCTGTTCATCAGTTCAGCCTCACAGCCACACCTTACGCCTGCTAATACCACGTCTGATTTACCAAACGCATGTAAACTCTTGAGAAACTGCAAAGTACCGTCTAATTTTGCTCCTTAACAATAATAGTTGCTTAAACAAGATCAATTTGAATCCTTAATTATACGGTTTGTGCTGGTTGTTTTTATGCAGATGAAGAGAAGCAGCTCTTGAAATGCTCTAAATCATTGGAACGTCTTTAGTCAAGCTTGTTTCCAAGATGGAGGAATGCAAATATGCACCTGAATTTGGAAGAATGGTTTAGAATATCTGACACAGAATTTTGAGTTATTTTGTGATTAGGCAAAAAGAGAGACAGGGCCTTGGTCAGGTTAAAATCCCTCGGATGCATAACGAGACAAGAATAGATAGAGAGAGAATAGAGGAGAGAGAGAGAGAGAGAGAGACACACACACACAGAGTACAGACATATACACAGAAATAGAAATACATAGTTTATACACACTAATATATACAGATATATATATAAATATATAATACATTATTATATATATATATATACACAGTGTTGGGGTAATGCGAGTTACGTAATAATATAACTTTTTTCAAGTAACTAGTAAAGTAAAAAGTAACTTTTTAATTTACTAGAAAATATCTGAGTTACTTTTTCTCCATTTATTGATGACATGCGCCGTGTGAACATGATCTTACTGTAGATCTAATCTAGACTAAATATGAATGTGTATTAATTCATACCACTCGCAAAAAACAGATTCAGTATTCATCAAAATGAATTAAAACAGTGAAACTCAGAATATGACACGAACCTGCAATAATTAAATATGTTAAACAACACAAATATATCTAATCTCATTTTATTAACCGATGTGTTTGCTGCTGATCTTTGATGATCAGTTCAATCATACTAATAATAAAATTACTTTAGATAAACTAATATTGTGTTTCATTGTTTTTTATCACTGAAGAGTGTTGATCTTCTTCTGTGTTCTTCTGTACAGACGTGATTTACTCGTCCTTCACTCTGAGGTTTATTCATTACACTTATGGTGTGAAAGACTTTTATATTTGCTATAAATAGAACTTATTATATTAAAAACAAATAATCAAGCCCTGCTCATATTTAAAAAGTAACGTGAAAGTAACGCAATGTATTACTTTCCATAAAAAGTAACTAAGTAACGTAATTAGATACTTTTTTAGGGAGTAACGCAATATTGTAATGCATTACTTTTAAAAGTAACTTTCCCCAACGCTGTATGTATGTATGTATGTATATATATATATACATATGCAAAGATTGTGCCATTTTGAAGAGCGTAATTATCAATGTTGCAGTAATTTTCTGGAATAGGTAACTAATAAACAAAAGAAATATCAGCAGATTTTAATAGTAAAATGTTCCCTGTGTCCAGAAACAAACATCAACAAGCGACCAGAGACTGAACTAAAGGGCGCTTAAGTAAAGAGACTAACGAGGGGTAGACAGGTGCAAGTGATTAACAAATAAGGGAACACATGAAAAAGTTCATTGAAACTAAACGAGGCAGGAGAGAAAGAACTGAATGAAGGTCCATAACTGTGACAGTCACTTTTCCCAA
>QVTF01007126.1:0-26261 GCA_003573665.1 Oxygymnocypris stewartii | reverse complement strand
ACGTGCCTACATCAATGTAATAAAAGTGTGCCAGGGTTCACGTATTGAACCTGTGTTTTAGCGCCACTCAGTGGACATTTCTCTTTGTAACTGCGGTGAAATGAGCAGTAAGATACGTAAAAACGGTCTCGCTAAAAAGTCACAGAGGTACGAATTTTTATGAGACTAGGTTGAATTTTCAGCATCATCATCAAAAGAAGATACTTCAAAGACATTAGACTACATGGCAGACGAGTGTTTTATTTCTGTATCATTAAAAACAAGCTCACACTGGACACTTTCTTTAGTTTGTAATATGTTTTACTGTAACTGTAGCTCAGGAGGTACTTTCAGCTTACACTGCTCAGATTACAGGAATCACATCAGGGACACTTTAATTGTGTTGTTGTTGTGTTATTTGGTTAGAAGTAATAGAGCATATAGTGGTATTTTTGCATTAACTCTTTAATGTATTTCACAAAGACAACATGGCAGTCCTGAAAGAGGTCTGTGAGGAAGCACAGAGTGGAAGCCACCTGTCTCTTTCCGGCTCCAGGTTTTACAGCTTTGTGGCCATATGCTGCTATAAAAACAGCACAAGACACATGCAAGAAAAGCTTCCGGCCCTTTCTTCCTTACTCAGTCTCTGGACAGGCCTCGTCTGTCAACATTTTGGTCTCTGTATGCGTTAGGTCAAGGGTTGTAAATACAGACGTATGGCACAGCACAACAAAAGCTGTGCTTTCATGAGCGCAGAGTGTAAGACGTGGGTGGCCTACGGTTTATGTTTCACTTGAGATACAGTAAATCACAGCAGCTCAGCCAAACTGAATTCATGCCATCAGGAAGATCAAAATACTCCGGTGTGTGCTGTTCCAACATCCGAGATCTTCCACGATCAGATTGAAACTATACGAACAACAAGTGCTTTACAAATATAAACATAAACATTTTATTAATAACAATATATATTAAATAATAATTGATTCCAATTATAATAATTCATAATATAAGTATTAATCATATTTCATAATATTTAAATCATCGTATTTGCATGTTTACTTTAACTACTAAGTTAAATCAAATAACAAAGTTGTAAAATGTAAAATGCATTTTTAAATCTATTTAGTATAATATAATATAAAAAATGTATATAAAAAGTATAAATAATTTCAGTGATGATGATGATCATAAATGCAGTTATGTAATGTGTAAAACGATTTAATAATAATAATAAAAAAATAACAAAAAAACAAATAACACAAATATGGAAATAATTATAATTTTATTACCTGTTAGGTTTGCAAGTAATATGAATAACAATATTTAGTAATAAGTTTAACTAAGTTAAATTAAATAGCAAAGTTGTAAAATGTAAAATACATTTTTAAATCTATTTAGTATAATATATATAAGACATTTATATAAAAAGTATCAATAATTTAAGTTATGATGATGACGATGATCATAAACACAATTATGTAATGTGTAAAACGATTTAATAATAATAAACAATTACAAAAAAAACAATAACACAAATATAGAAATAATTATTATTTTATTACCTGTTAGGTTTGCAAGTACTATGAATAACAATAATTTAGTAATAATAATTACTTGCAAATTATACTGGGTAATAATAATAATAATTTACATATTTGCATAATTGTTGTTATGTATATATTTTTTTTACTGTCCATTATTATTATATCATTGCATAATTGTGCTTAATCATCCTTATAAATAATATTATTAATGCTTTTTAATAATATAAAAAACATGTTACAATTAATAGATTTTTTTTAAATGATTTTGCAATATGACTTTATGATATTACTTTTTTCAGTAATAAAGGTAAATTTCTCTCCAAATAAAGCCGATATTACACTCTTTCAGGATGTGTCACTTCCCATCTAACACAACATTATCTGTGGCAATCCTGAGGATGATAATATGCCTTCCTGAGCAGGTGCAGCATGTGAAATCACATTAGACCACTCCCAGTATAGAACTAGAGGAAGTCTGGTTTCACAAGAACCACAGCGTACAGGATTGCACCGGCAGACGATGCACTCGCTCTACAATCACACCAATCAGCCTCCAGTGCAGGAATCCAGTCCCTCTTCAAAGGTAATTAGTCTTCATATTGTGGCATGTCCATCCAGTTTGCCTCACACTGCTCTAGGGAACGCACACACGGACATGGTTAATAGGCTCTGTTAATGAGCCAGTCCTTTATTATCAATCTTACGCTGGACCTCCAGTTTATGAGAATAGCATGCTGTGGAACGCTCTGGGAGAAAACGAGCTATAATTGTTATGTACATATATGGAATGAGCGTCCGCAGAGGAACGAGCGTGAGAACAAGTGTCCTTGTGATATGGCGAGGGCTGCTAATTTAAACGCAGCCGCACACTATATGCAGAATCGATTCCAGGCTTTTCTAGAGAGGAACGCTGCCCTCTTTGTCCTCCACCACCTGGTCAAAATACTAACAGCTGACATGATTGTGACCTCCACAACGGCTATAAATCATATTTCACCTCTAGCAGATCCGTTTACTCACCCTCCTCTCCATTCACCGCGAGCCATATATAGGTGCTTTATGACAAGATTATAGCCAATTTTACTCGAAATCTTTCTTAAATCAGTTTCAGATGCTGTCCAAAAGAAGATTTGCTTTGATAACGTGACATATGTCATCGACCTTAAAGGGTTACTCCACCTCAAAATGATAATGGTGTCATTATTCACTTACCCGCATGTCGTTCCAACTCCATAAAAGCTTTGTTTGTCTTCCGAACACAAGTTAAGATAGTTTAGATAAAAACCGGGAGGCTTGTGACTGTCCCATCGACTGGCAAGTAGATACCACTGTTAAGGTCCAGAAACGTGTGAAAGACATCGTCAGAGTAGTCCATCTGTCATCGGTGGTTCAATCTGAATTTCATGAAGCGACGAGAATACTTTTTGTATGCAAAAAAAAAAAAAAATGTGTTCAACAAATCGTCTCCTCTCTGTCTCTCCTTGTCAGTGTAGCGCCATTTTGGATATTACCCATCGAACAAAGCAGCGTTCACTCTTCTGTATCCACCTCAATGCAAGGATCCACTAATTTAATTCAAATCAAAGCGTAAATACACGTAGAATACGCATCATTGCATTGGATACAGAAGAGCGTGCGCTGCGTGCGTTCGGTGGGTAATTTAATTCAATTTAGTCAAAAGTGTTTTAATCCATACCCCCGGTTTCACAGACAACGCTTAAGCCTAGTCCCAGACTAAAACTTAAGTCTGGGCTGTTTCAACTGAAAGAAACTTGCAAATATTGATCTTAAAATATGTCAGTGCCTTTGTCTCAAGATGGACACCAGTACCGTTTTTATTTCTCTAAATTACTTAAATGTCCTAATTGAACTATGGCCTAATCCTGTTTGTGAAACCAGGCCTAAATGTAACACTGAATAACAGACTGCAGTTAAAATGAGAACTTTACATGTTTGTCAACACAACAAAATAAGTGTACTTTAAAAATAGGATACAAGATTATTAAAACAATGATTTAAGATACACAGATGATTTAAGTAAAAAGGCACAGAATTTCAATATAACGACTTCTTTCATATTTCAGAGAAGAGAGAAAGTTGGTTTGGAACGACATGACGTTGCATAAATGATGACAGAATAATATTATTTGGGTGAACTGTCCCTTTAACATTTTATTTCTAGGCAAAAATGGAGTCCTGACTCGGCTTCAGCTCAATGAACATGCTTCACTCAAATAAAGCCTCATAAAAATGGAAAAGAAAATGATGTTCCACTTGAAATGCTTTACCTTGTGTTGAAAGACAACCTCCTACACGACAAATCAGCTCTGCTTGCTTATAAACAACGCAAGACCAACCGTAGGTGTCTCTTTATCACCGCTGCCAAAATTATGAGCAAGCGTTAATCAGTAAATGTCAGTTTATCCACATCTTGCTGTAATAATGACTTAATGAACACTGGAATTATCACAGTGTCTTAACAGAAAAAATACTAAATCATGTCAGTTTGTGAAAGTCATGGAGTCCTTTGAATAACATGTGCTGTAGCTGACGTATTTCATGTAGAACTGAGTTTATAAACGACTAAACGCTGATCAGTGTTGGGGAAAGTTACTCTTAAAAGTAATACATTACAATATTGCATTACTCCCTAAAAAAGTTACTAATTGCATTACTTAGTTACTTTTTATAGCAAGTAATATTACGTTACTTTTAAGTACTTTTTCTCATCTGGGCTGGGCTTGTTTGTTTTTAATATAAAAATGTTATATTTTTTGGCAAATGTAAAAGCCCTTTCACACCAAAAGTGTAATGAATAAGCTTCAGGCGGAAGGAAATGTAAATTCATGTCTGTGTTTGAAGAATAATACGCAGGAGAACAAGGATCTACACTCTTCATCTATAGGATTTCTTTATGAATTTTTTGTATGGTTGCACTGGATCATTGAAGGTCAGCAGCAAAGTAACTGGTTAATAAAAAGGGATTAAATACATAAAGCATATTTGTGCTATTTAACATTTTTAATTATTGCAGGTTTGCATGATATTCTGAGTTTGCCGTTTTTATTCATTTTGAGGAATGCTGAATCTGTTTTTGTGCATGTGAGATGAGTAAATACATGTTCGTAATTAGTCTATAACTACAGTAACATCATGTTCACACCACCTCTGCACTTATTCCCGATTTCTCTCAACATGGAGACAGGAGAGCTGTCAGTAAATAAATGGGAAAACAAAATAATGGTCGTTACTTATTTCAAAAAGTAACTCAGATATTGTGTTTTAAATTAAAAAGTATTGTAGTTACTTGACAATGCGTTTACAACTTGTTTTCCCGCAACATCGATGCTGATATTCGACGGTTGTGGTTTTAGGGACTATATCAATGACCTTACAGGGATTTGTAAAGGACATCAGGCACTCAGCTCCAGTAAATTTCCTGTACGTTTAATTAAAAGCGCAGAAAGGCCTCTCGCTGGCGACATGGGCTCCTGCAGACTGACATGAAGCTTCACTATCTGCATTCAGAGCCCAGTGTAGAGGCGCAGGAAACTCGCAGGAGCGGCATGTGATCGTCTCTCATTACTTCTTATCTCACCGCATCGCCTGCGACATCCAGGAGCCTGCTGCGAATTCCCTGTTATGTAAAACTTGTAACCTGTCAAAACCAGAGCCAAGATGGCGTCCGCTGGTCCGGACAGCTATAGGCAGGCGGTTTCTGCAGCTTTTATTGAGAGTGGCAGCAGCTGGGACGGGGATGCGTTTGTGTCGTAGCCGCGGGGGGATTTTCAGCGTCCACAGCAATTACAGCTGACGTGACACATTCACCGCTCCTCCGGGATTGACGAAAGCACCAAATTGACTTGGAAAAACGGCAAAAAAATTAATCTTGGTGCAGTTTTGACACCCGCCGTACGCACTGCTGCCCTAATAAACCTAGTGCACCCCTAGTGCCATAAAGTGTGGCAATTCGCAGAGAGCGCGGCAAAGCGGGAACGCAAGTCGTAAGTAATGACTATATCGCATGCTTGGGAAACTTACATGACAAACGTAACCGCTGGTTAGCCGTACGCTATAAATGTCTCCCAAAGCCCTCAAGGAAGGCAGGGAAAAAGACAGATGTTACATTAATGCAACTCTAACACACACACACACACACACACACACACACACACACACACACACACACACACACACACACACACAAAAGCCAAAGAGTGAATGATAAAGACGAATCTTTCAGAAAAGCATGTTGCCTCCAGCACAATAGATTCACGTCAGAAATGTGAGTTAATTTCTAATGATGACATGATCCCTGACATCTTTTTGATACAGAAAGATGGATGTGGATTCACTGATCTTTGAACCCTTCAGGATTTTAGAGTTAAAGCTCCACAGACCCCTTCATTCAACACTTAGACCATGAACTACAGCTCACCCTGAACCTTCACCCGGGGGAGGTGGGGTTCTCCGACCTACATCAGCACCCTGTCATTTGAAGTACTGTACGGTGGGTGTGGGTTAAACGGTCAGATGTGCTTTAACTTCACCTGGCAAGCGTTTCTGACCCAGACATCTGTACTGTGTGATAGTTTTCATGTGACGTCACACTCTGATAGGAACGCCCACCTGGAGGGCAAAACGAAGCTTTGCTCCACTGACCGCAAGTTATTTTTATGATGATTGCATCAGGTAATAATGTAGTAAAATGCAGACATTAAAAGGTGAAATTCAGTAAACACCTTATTGATTATGTATATTGTGTACAGGCAAGAAGATGCACCCAGAATATAAACGCAATGTGCAAAGTTTCACGTTAAATGGTTTAACATAGCAAAACATTAGAAGGAAAACACTGAACATTAAGCAGATTGCATTCATATTCCGGCCTCATCTGCGTGCCTGTGTAAATTATGCATCATTAATATGGTGATTACTGAATTTGATTTTTTTATATTACCGTTTTAAATATATTACGGCACTTTAAGTGTTTTTATGTTTTGTCATACTGTTTATGATTGAAATATTGCCGTGGGTGCTTAATATGGATTTCAAATGGACAAAACTCGTATTTTGTTCCAATATACCTTTGTTTTATTCTTTTGAGATGTGATTTATATATTTGCGGCTCGGAAAGAAATGAAAAATGTGCAGGCTTGTGCTGCAGTTCTATGGATGTTTTGCCCTTCAAGTCTTCGAGCCGGTCACGTGACTGAAAACGTGAAATATGAATTAGGCTTCTATAGGAGGGACAGAATACAAACCTAAAACGAGGTCAAATAAAATAAATATAAAATGCTCATTCCTTTTACTTAATGCATGTATGGCAACTTTATTCATATTGAAAATAGAAATATGTTTGTATGTGTTAGTGGCAGTTAGGCTTCTAGGAGGGAAAGAATATCAACCTAAATAGAGACATACAGTAAAACTAAATTAAACTAAATTATAATAAAGGTGGTGAGGAGTCAATATACAAACCCGATTCCAAAAAAGTTGGGACACTGTACAAATTGTGAATAAAAAAGGAATGCAATAATTTACAAATCTCATAAACTTGTATTTTATTCACAATAGAATATAGATAACATATCAAATGTTGAAAGTGAGACATTTTGAAATGTCATGCCAAATATTGGCTCATTTTGGATTTCATGAGAGCTACACATTCCAAAAAAGTTGGAAGTAGCAATAAGAGGCCGGAAAAGTTAAATGTACATCTAAGGAACAGCTGGAGGACCAATTTGCAACTTATTAGGTCAATTGGCAACATGATTGGGTATAAAAAGAGCCTCTCAGAGTGGCAGTGTCTCTCAGAAGTCAAGATGGGAAGAGGATCACCAATTCCCCCAATGCTGCGGCGAAAAATAGTGGAGCAATATCAGAAAGGAGTTTCTCAGAGAACAATTGCAAAGAGTTTGAAGTTATCATCATCTACAGTGCATAATATCATCCAAAGATTCAGAGAATCTGGAACAATCTCTGTGCGTAAGGGTCAAGGCCGGAAAACCATACTGGATGCCCGTGATCTTCGGGCCCTTAGATGGCACTGCATCACATACAGGAATGCTACTGTAATGGAAATCGCAACATGGGCTCAGGAATACTTCCAGAAAACATTGTCGGTGAACACAATCCATCGTGCCATTCGCCGTTGCCGGCTAAAACTCTATAGGTCAAAAAAGAAGCCATATCTAAACATGATCCAGAAGCGCAGGCGTTTTCTCTGGGCCAAGGCTCATTTAAAATGGACTGTGGCAAAGTGGAAAACTGTTCTGTGGTCAGACGAATCAAAATTTGAAGTTCTTTTTGGAAAACTGGGACGCCATGTCATCCGGACTAAAGAGGACAAGGACAACCCAAGTTGTTATCAGCGCTCAGTTCAGAAGCCTGCATCTCTGATGGTATGGGGTTGCATGAGTGCGTGTGGCATGGGCAGCTTACACATCTGGAAAGGCACCATCAATGCTGAAAGGTATATCCAAGTTCTAGAACAACATATGCTCCCATCCAGACGTCGTCTCTTTCAGGGAAGACCTTGCATTTTCCAACATGACAATGCCAGACCACATACTGCATCAATTACAACATCATGGCTGCGTAGAAGAAGGATCCGGGTACTGAAAGGGCCAGCCTGCAGTCCAGATCTTTCACCCATAGAAAACATTTGGCGCATCATAAAGAGGAAGATGCGACAAAGAAGACCTAAGACAGTTGAGCAACTAGAAACCTGTATTAGACAAGAATGGGACAACATTCCTGTTCCTAAACTTGAGCAGCTTGTCTCCTCAGTCCCCAGACATTTGCAGACCGTTATAAAAAGAAGAGAGGATGCCACACAGTGGTAAACATGGCCTTGTCCCAACTTTTTTGAGATGTGTTAATGCCATGAAATTTAAAATCAACTTATTTTTCCCTTAAAATGATACATTTTCTCAGTTTAAATATTTGATATGTCATCTATGTTGTATTCTGAATAAAATATTGAAATTTGAAACTTCCACATCATTGCATTCTGTTTTTATTCACAATTTGTACAGTGTCCCAACTTTTTTGGAATCGGGTTTGTAGAACATAAACCCAAATACAGGCATATTTTAAATCAAAACAAATTGTTTTCATTATGTTATATGCTTATATGTTGTAATGTCAGCATATATTATTCAATATCGAATAGAATATATAATTAATTAAATGAAACATTTGTTACGTAATCAACTCACTCGAGCTCCTATAATATAGTCCTAGAAGTGATTTCTGACATAAAATGAAGAGAAATTTGAAGTTGTGGATTTTGTGCTTTAAATTATACGAATATCTGCGTCATCAAATCCATCCAAAGTTCAGGTCAAAGAGGGTGACCTCCAGGGTCAATTATGTGGTCAGGGGTCGTGTAAGCCATGTCACGGGGGTTAAACTGACAGACTGACCCCAACACAATGACCTAGCAACTTTGTGAAGATTAAGAGAAAGAGCAGCACTTACCAAAAATATCAATCAAATGTGTGAGGAATGACAAGTCAAGTGTCTGAGGAGTTGTTTGAGTCACTAAAAAGCCATCAGCATTCAAAGAACCGTACTTCTTTGTCATGCATTTACAGTGATGCCTGTGTTCTTGGTAAACCAGTATTCGGTCTGACAGAAGATCTTCCCTGCTTTAGTTGATCTGTGCTCATCATCAATAAATAACGCTCCTTTTTCATTTGCTCTGCAATCTCATAAAATGAATGTTGGCGGCTTGAGGAATTTCTATCAATATTTCCTCCTTTTGCAAGTGTATTTTTCTCCATCATTATACTCAAGACAAGCAAATTAATTCAGAAATGCTTTGAAGTAAGTGGGAATAAGTGGCTCTGTACAGTGAAATCAACATGAGGAAGATGGTCCCATCTCTGTTTCTTCTTACGGAGAGGCCTGTAGTTCCCCGCTCCCTGGAGACGTCTGCAATGAGACAGCGGCATCTTTATTTTGACTGGTGTCTAATGTAGCATGAAAATTCAATCCCCTATTTCAATACAGAGACACATGAAAGCTATCAGATGAAGATATAAAACTGTGCCATGCTAATCTGAGCCCATAAACACGCGAGGGTAATAAGTCACTGTCTTACTAATGGAGTGAAGAACTCAGAAATACTGAGGCTAATTGGTGGAGAACATGGGCGAGTAAGGCATTTGTTAATGGAAGGGCTTGAGGTGGCAGTGAGCAATGGTGTCCGCAAAGTAAACAAACCTGCATGCAAAATGCACCAAAAAACCTGTTTAAGAGGTTAGTTCACTCAAAAATAAAGGAAATTATCAAGTCTTTGACCCAAGTACATCTTTATATATCATTTAAAAAATATTTATATTGTAATAAATAAATAAATAATTGATTCACTCATTCATTCATTAATAAAATTTTTCATTATTTACTCTCTCTCGTCTTAAAAAGAGTACTATGATAATAAAAGTATACACCTTAAAATAATGTAATGCAATGAAATGGATTCAATTAATATTAAATGCAATTTTTATGACTTGCTTGATTAATACTTAAGTAAATGTGTATATGTAAATTAAAAATCATTGCTATTACACTCTTAAAAATAAAGGTTTCAAACACTAAAAATGATCAATACGCTTAAAATCAATAAGCTGAACTTTAGAGTGCTTTTTGTCGCACTTAAGAAGAAATCGAGTGGATTAAAGATGAAAAAAGGTTTTTAATGATCAAAACCAATAAAGATGAACACAGCTTTATTTATAGAATTTATTTAGAATGTGACCCATTGAGCACTATTTTTGTTTTGTTTTATTTATTTGTTTATTATTATTATTATTTGTTTTGTTTTGTTTTCTTCTGAGCAAAAAAAAATTACTTTCTTACGTTTTTACTATGATTTAGAGAAGAAACCCACAATAAATGTAGTCCAATAGTTCATATGCCAAGCATGTTTAGATTTTTAGATCAAGCATGTTTAGATTTTTAGATCAAGCATGTTTAGATTTTTAGATCAAGCATGTCTAGATTTTTAGATCAAGCATGTTTAGATTTTTAGATCAAGCATGTCTAGATTTTTAGATCAAGCATGTTTAGATTTTTAGATCAAGCATGTTTAGATTTTTAGATCAAGCATTTTTACATTAAGCATCTTTAGATTTTTAGATAAAGCATGTTTAGATTTTTAGATCAAGCATGTTTACATTTTTAGATCAAGCATCTTTAGATTTTTAGATCAAGCGTGTTTAGATTTTTAGATCAAGCATCTTTAGATTTTTAGATCAAGCATGTTTAGATTTTTAGATCAAGCATCTTTAGATTTTTAGATCAAGCATGTTTAGATTTTTAGATCAAGGATGTTTAGATTTTTAGATCAAGCATGTTTAGATTTTTAGATCAAGCATTTTTACATTAAGCATCTTTAGATTTTTAGATAAAGCATGTTTAGATTTTTAGATCAAGCATGTTTAGATTTTTAGATCAAGCATGTTTAGATTTTTAGATCAAGCATTTTTACATTTTTAGATCAAGCATCTTTAGATTTTTAGATCAAGCATGTTTAGATTTTTAGATCAAGCATGTTTATATATTTAGATCAAGCATGTTTATATATTTAGATCAAGCATGTTTAGATTTTTAGATCAAGCATGTTTAGATTTTTAGATCAAGCATGTTTAGATTTTTAGATCAAGCATCTTTAGATTTTTAGATCAAGCATGTTTAGATTTTTAGATCAAGCATCTTTAGATTTTTAGATCAAGCATCTTTAGATTTTTAGATCAAGCATCTTTAGATTTTTAGATCAAGCATGTTTAGATTTTTAGATCAAGCATCTTTACATTTTTAGATCAAGCATCTTTAGATTTTTAGATCAAGCGTGTTTAGATTTTTAGATCAAGCATCTTTAGATTTTTAGATCAAGCATGTTTAGATTTTTAGATCAAGCATCTTTAGATTTTTAGATCAAGCATGTTTAGATTTTTAGATCAAGGATGTTTAGATTTTTAGATCAAGCATGTTTAGATTTTTAGATCAAGCATGTTTAGATTTTTAGATCAAGCATGATTAGATTTTTAGATCAAGCATGTTTAGATTTTTAGATCAAGCATGTTTAGATTTTAGATCAAGCATGTTTAGATTTTTAGATCAAGCATGTTTAGATTTTTAGATCAAGCATGTTTAGATTTTTAGATCAAGCATGTTTAGATTTTTAGATCAAGCATGTTTAGATTTTTAGATCAAGCATGTTTAGATTTTTAGATCAAGCATGTTTAGATTTTTAGATCAAGCATGTTTAGATATTTAGATCAAGCATGTTTAGATTTTTAGATCAAGCATGTTTAGATTTTTAGATCAAGCATGTTTAGATTTTTAGATCAAGCATGTTTAGATTTTTAGATCAAGCATGTTTAGATTTTTAGATCAAGCGTGTTTAGATTTTTAGATCAAGCGTGTTTAGATTTTTAGATCAAGCATGTTTAGATTTTTAGATCAAGCATGTTTAGATTTTTAGATCAAGCATGTTTAGATTTTTAGATCAAGCATGTTTAGATTTTTAGATCAAGCATGTTTAGATTTTTAGATCAAGCATGTTTAGATATTTAGATCAAGCATGTTTAGATTTTTAGATCAAGCATGTTTAGATTTTTAGATCAAGCATGTTTAGATTTTTAGATCAAGCGTGTTTAGATTTTTAGATCAAGCGTGTTTAGATTTTTAGATCAAGCGTGTTTAGATTTTTAGATCAAGCGTGTTTAGATTTTTAGATCAAGCGTGTTTAGATTTTTAGATCAAGCGTGTTTAGATTTTTAGATCAAGCGTGTTTAGATTTTTAGATCAAGCGTGTTTAGATTTTTAGATCAAGCGTGTTTAGATTTTTAGATCAAGCGTGTTTATATATTTAGATCAAGCGTGTTTATATATTTAGATCAAGCGTGTTTAGATTTTTAGATCAAACGTGTTTAGATTTTTAGATCAAGCGTGTTTAGATTTTTAGATCAAGCGTGTTTAGATTTTTAGATCAAGCGTGTTTAGATTTTTAGATCAAGCGTGTTTGGATTTTTAGATCAAGCGTGTTTGGATTTTTAGATCAAGCATGTTTAGATTTTTAGATCAAGCATGTTTAGATTTTTAGATCAAGCATGTTTAGATTTTTAGATCAAGCATGTTTGGATTTTTAGATCAAGCGTGTTTATATTTTTAGATCAAGCGTGTTTAGATTTGATTAAAAAGTTTTATTTTCACAAAGGTTATTTTAAACATTAAAGTAGACAGTTTACTTCCATTTAATTTGCTTTCTAGGTATATAAGTTCACTTCTGTCATTTTAATTTGAAGCGGGCACCAGAATGGAACGTCTCGTCTCGGACTCAAGCATCTTTATGTCATTTCAAAAATAATTATTTTGCATTTGAAACATATTAATTTAAAATTAACTTAGTTTGACATTACATTGTTTAGAAACTTTCTTTAAGTTATAAGTCACAAGGGTACATTTCCAATTATTCAGCAAGGTTTAAATGCTCTAATGAATATGCAAAAGACAGCAATTTTAGAGTCATATTATTTAAATAATCGTAATTTTTCACCAAAACTGATCGGATCACTAGGAAAAAAACATTAGCAAACCACATTTATGTATTTATTTGAAATGAGTCACTACACTGTTATATTGAATGGCCCTTTATATTGTGTTTCTCAGAAGAAAGCAAGTCATAACGTCTTGAAATGAAGTACAGGGTGTGGAAATTAATGACAGAACATTTATTTCTGGGTGAACTGGCCTTTTCAGTGTTAAACCAAATAGTATTGGTCAGCATCTGAAAAACACACATAAACATCCACAAAATCATTACAGCTGTTATTTACAATTCCACTTATATAATATCCCAGTGCATTTCCTCTTCAATCAATACCTGGGCTAGCGTGCAGATCTAGCTCTGTGTGGCCAATTATAAACCCAATTTAAGTCTCCACTCTCCTTCGGCATGTGCAGCGTTTCTGGGAGGGACATGAGGTGGGAGCTTGAAAGCTGACAAAGACCTTTGACCTAAAATCCCCTGACTACCTTAAGTTCCAGATGGAGAGGAAGTGCTGGAAGGTTCTTGAGTTCCACGCTCCGTACCCTCACCTTATTACAGCAACAGCTTGTGTTTCGAGAGCTCTTCCAGCAGAGCCTGACCTCATTTGGCAGACTGGCTTTGCCTCGATGGGCCTCGTGAAATCTTCCTCATACTGTTATATGAAGGAAAAATAACTTATGGGTGATCCGTGTAGTTATTACTGATTTCCTCCTAAGAACGAACCTGTATACATTTGGTCTCTTTCACCATAACTGTGTGAAAGTGTTCCTACTGATGTGCACAGAAGAATATGTGTGTGTTCAGAACCGGTGCACACACATTTGTTCTCACCCTTGATGTAATGTTGATGAATTCAGATGATCAGTTATTCAGTTATCAATGACAGCATTCTATTATTGAATAGTCATTTGGAATAATCTGGAACTTAATGTTAGACGCAGCCTTGAGAAAATATAGAAGAAAAATTGAAAAAAAATAACAAATATTTTTTACAAAGTTTAAAATAATAATATATAATAAAAATACAAATATGTAAGTGAGTGAGTGAATGAATGAATGAATGGATACATACATACATAAAAAATAAATAAACCAAAGTTCACAAATAGTTATGTCAGTTCCAAGGCTACGAGTGCATAGTCACTTAACAATACATTTGAATATATGTAATAAAATAAAATAAATAAATACAAATAAATAGGTAAAAATATCTCAAAAAAAGCACAGGCTCCCAATACATATGCCAGTACCAAGACAATGAGAATGCATAGTCACTTAAAATAAATAAATACAAATATATACAAATAAAAGAAAATACATCGGCAAAAGTATACATGAATTAAATAAATAAATGAGTAAGCAAAAGTCCACAATATATGTCAATTGCTAGACAATAACAATGTATAGTCACCTAATAATAAATAGAAATAGTACAAAAAAAGACAAATTGAGCCTGCATATAGGTACAGAATACAGATCCCACTTATTTCCTGTTGTTTTGTTCAGGTTTTTCCTTTGATGCTTCAAAAGGAGACACATCCCTCATCATCTATTTACCAGTCCACAGGCTGATGTGGGTCTAAGGCTTTTGAGAAGTTTTGAATATCAATACGACAGCATGGCATGCTGAGAACATCACCAATTAGTCGGTGTGTTTGCTCGAGTCGAACAGTAAACTAGGCGATAGTGACAAGACGGTTCAGGTAATTTGGATGTGCAGTTGTCAACATGTTTTGTCTCTCTTTAGGTTTGCTGTAGCAATGCAAATTTGGGCCAAACCAACGCAGCTTGAGTAAAAACACACGAGTATGAGAGTATAGATGATATTTGAAATGGCACTGGCACACTTTGCACTGCTGTATAAATATCTGTGTTTATTGTTCCAAAACAAATCAATTTTGTCTTGATATACTTCACAAAACGAGGGCAAAAATCAAAATAAAGGATTGGAATTTGTGTCATGTCACTCCCTGCATTAAACAAAACAGGCAAGACATGAGCCACAGATGACAAGAGCAGAAAAGAGGAGATTAATGGGTCTGAAATTGATTTCTTAAGCTTCTCTCCGTTCAGCACAGAGCCAGTCAAACAGGATTTACCTTCACTCCTAAGAAGCACATCTGTCTAGAGTACGTCCTCTCAAAAAGAGCATGTGTCTCTCTGACCCGAACGTCCCTGTTGAGCATCAATACTGGTCCAGATCCAGCCTGCAGACTCACAGCTCTGTGTGAGCGGATGGGGAAAACGGACCGCGCACACAGTATGTATGTCCTACAGGAGCACGATCAATACAAAAGGTCACGTTGGCCCATTTTTAGTGCTACAAGAGTGTTCCTAACTATACATAAACTTGGTCAGGCAGTCTTAGAAGAAAGACTATGGATACAGAATATACTTCAGTACATCCATAAGCTGTTTTCATCTAAAGTCACAAAGCTTCATTGTGTTCAAATCAGTAGATGATACTGCTGTTGTTTGGTTCGAGCTATTATTTGTGCTGCTTCTGATGTGATATATCATACCTAAGTGGATTCTTTATCTCTTGTTTAACCAGTTTTTGTTGTGTTTAGCAATTTCAATAGAGCATTTTTTGCATAATTTAATGATTAAAGAAACAGTTCACACAAAAATGTAAATTGTGTCATTATTTACTTGACTCGTCATGTTCTTTCAAACCAATATGGCTTTCTTTCTTCCGTGAGACACAAAAGGAGAACTTTTCCATTCACCGAAACTGGCCTAATGCATTCAAGCTTCAAAAAATGATTAAAAACTACCATAAGATGTACTTTATTTGACATGTTATGAGTCATATTATTGCTTTGTGTCAATTGTCTAGCTTCTCAGAGTAAAAAAAAAAAGACTTTTTTGATGGCATCAAGTATCCCCTTGTGAAAAAGACACGTGTTTAATTGCACTGAATGTGCACTTGAAGTGTACTTTACATCTCAAAGTATATTTGAGGATAATATAACATTTATGAAATAAATGGTCACTTAAGTGTACTTAAAGAGATGACTATTCTTAACATACTTAAGTACACTTAGTAATAATGTCAAATCAAATTTGTCTTGATATACTTCATAAAACTGGGGCAAATATCAAAATAAATTGAAATGTGTGTCCTGTCGGCTGCTGCATTAAATACAAGATAGACATCAGCCACCAATCCCCCCCAAACTATTTTTTTCTTAAATTATTTATTGTCAATAGTTTTATTCTAAAGTAAAATTTTAATCATTGGATCTTGTCATGCATTAAAAAAGTACACTCATTTTGATGTGTTGACTAACAAACTAAAGTGCATGTAAAGTACTTGATTATAATTGTAACTATATTGTGCCATTTGGTATTCGATTAATTGTTAATATATTTTAAATGTACTAAATTGCATCTTTATCAGTATATTGTACACTTTAACCATATTTTCAAAGTAGGGCTACACAATATTTTGCATGCGATAGTAATGTGTATCTCGTCAGTAAAGACCAGCCCTATATCAAAGACAATAAAAGTAATTACAAAAGTAAACTTAAAAGAAGTACTCAAGTCCTACTTAAGTGGGTAAAAAAGCAGTCTAGAGTTCAGCTAACTGCATTTAATATAAGTATAAACTATAATATGTTTTGATTTAATTGCAAATTAACATGTAATAAAGTGTCTGAAAACATCACATTCAGTTTGCACTTAAATATATTCTTTTAAAGTATATTATTTCTACAATAAGTGCTCTTTAAAAAAATATATTAAAAGCACCCCATTACTTTTTTTATAATAGAATATACAACAAATTGATGAATAAATAAAAGCAATAGTCAAAAACTGTAGAATAAAAAAGAAGACAATTTTTAAGTTCATTTAAATATTTATATTACGATTTTTAAGATTACTTAGATTTATTTACAAACAAAAACGTATAAACACTAAAAAATAAAATCATATCTGTTGGTTAATATGCAGAACTGTATGGGATTGATCCCTGAACAGCGTAGTCTTGAGTCAACCCTTCAACAGCACTGACAGCCAATTCAAACATTGACAAAGAGGAAACCCTGAATATTGTTTCATAAAATGGTTCATCTCAAAAATTACAGTCTGAGCACAGACATAATTGAGACACTTAGCTAAATGTGGTATAAAAAAATCATAATTCATCAAACAGAACCTGGTACATAAAACATGAGAACTTTGTATCAATTACTTATACTGCTGTTGGATTTCATTAATGGATACAGCATGACTCAACAAGTTAAAGTCAAGATGTACCTCGTATTCTGAATGACACACAGCAATCATTTGAGCTAATTGAGGATAGCTGGTGAAATACTCAAAAAATGGAGGACGAGAGAGAGAGAGAAGAGAGAGAGAGAGATTTAGAATGAGAAGCAGAAATGAGGGCTTACATCAAGTGCTGGTCAATGATAATAACCACTCCATATTCATTCTACAGTATAAGAGGAGAGTGCTATAAACTCAGGAAGAGAGACAATAGGTTTACATACGGCCATAATACAGTAACTGACCTTGGAAAGGCACTCTTCCTCCACCACGAATTCCCCCAAAGCCAATTCCTCCATAATGAGGCTCGTTGAGCGGCTCTGGAGGTGGGGTTGAGCTGTGCGTCTCCAACACACGTGGGACTGTTTTCTTGCATTGTTAATCCCATTAGCCCTCCAGCAACTTCAATATTTAACGTTCTTGATTTTGCAAGCTCCTTTTTACGCCTCTATTTCTCTTTCTGTTTTGTTTATTTTTTGAGTTGTGAAATAAAAAAAGTGGTCCAAAATTGAATCTTTGGCTAATCAATCTTAAAGGGATAGTTCACCCAAAATTGAAAATGACCCACTGATTTACCCTTAAGGCATTCTAGGTGTGTATGACTTTCGTCTTTCTGATGAATACAATCGGAGTTATATAAAAAAAGCTTGGCTTTTCCAAGTTTTATAATGGCAGTGACTGGATGTTGAGATTTTGAAGTCCAACAAAGTCCACCCATCCATCATAAAAAGTACTCCAAACACCTCCAGGATGTTTATCAATTCCTACTTTGGTGTTGTGCCAAAACGTTGAAATTGCAGTTCATATTCTTTTCCACTATATTTATCTCATTCTGTTCCTCCTCAATTCATCCTGGCGAAATTTAGTTGTACAATTAAACAAAGTGGTCTGACATCGAATCTTTGGCTAATCAATCTAAAGCTCCCAAATAAAGTGTCGCTCACTGTAAAGCAGAAAGGAGTTTGGGGGGTAATAAGTGCTGTGCTTTAAGGTCCCTTTTCCCTGGTAATTAAGATGTTTTAATCAATACAATCACAAGTGGACAGTGTTAAATACGGGTGTAAATGTGGTCTAACATGTTATGAGCTTCTCCACTCTTGACCACTTCCAGAGGTAGTCAAATATAACTGGATTGCTTTCATTGTGATGATGCTCATGTGGTCGAATACATTCGAGCAGCCACAAAACAAACCTATGTAATGCCCACTGACCTAATACATGAGCATTGTGGGACGTTTTTGAGGAAGTGCACCAAAACAATAAATTCCAACTTCTTTATGTTGTGCCAAAACAGAGAAATTGTCATTACCATTTTATAATTTCCATGCCCTTCCTCTCTCACTCTATTTCTCTCTTTCTGTTCCCTCGAATCATCTCAGCCAAATCGAGTCATACAATTAAACAAAATGGTCTGAAATCAAATTGTTTCTACTTGACGACCACCAAGCTAAATGAGCATTATAGGACGTGTTTTGAGTAAGTGCACCAAAACAATTGATTCCAATGATAACTCTTTAGAATAGGAAACACCTTTCACTATTAATAAAGAGTTTTTCCCTCAGGAAACTCCTAATTTGATGCTTATTAGTAATTAGTAAGCATATTTTCATTAGCATTCGCATATTTTCATTTAGTTTTGTTTCTCTCAGTCAAATCGAGACGTACAATTAAACTGAAATCAAATTGTTGGTTAATCAGTGTGGCGAGGGGGGCGTGGTCTGCAGCGGGAGAAAGACTCAGGAGACAGCGGTAAGTAAGTGGGTCAAGTGCAAAATGAGGATCACCTGTGTCTGATTGCAGTAATTGGCGTGGAGACCGGATAAAAGCCGCCGTGGAACGGCAGTTCATGGAGAGAGACGGAGTGAAGACTCGGGCGCACGAGCTGTCAGAGAGAAACAGTCGGAACGAATACAGAGAGTGATCACTGAGACAACCGAGAGAGTTGATGTTTCCGGGTGACGCAGAGTGCGCACCTGTGTGAGTTTATCTGTGTTAATAAAAACACCCGAGTCTTCACGAGCCAACCCTGTCCGCTTCCTTCCTTCCTACGAACTTTGTTACAATCAGTCTTAACCCCCCAAATAAAGTGTCACATAAAGAACTGAAGTGCTATACTTTAAATGAAAATTCTGTCTCACCCTCATTTCGTTCCAAACCCGTAAGACCATTGTTCATCTTTGGAACACAAATTAAGATATTTTTGATTAAATCCGAGATCTCTCTGACTGTGCATAAGCAGCAATGCAACTGAAATGTTCCCAGGCCCAGAAACGTAGCAAGGACATTGTTAAAATAGTCCATGTGACATCAGTGGTTCAAACTTAATTTTACAAAGCTACAAGAACACTTTTTGGGCACAAAGAAAACAAGAATAATTTTATTGAACAATTCTTCTCCTCTTCCAAAGATGAGCAAATGTCTTACGGGAATGGAACGACATGAGGGTGAGTAATTAATGACATAATTAAAACTATCCCTTTTAGGCTCTGTTTGCACCAGGTATTAAAGGGACAGTTCACAGAAAAAAAAATATTCAGTCATCATTTACTCATCCTCAAGTTGTTACAAACCTGTATGAGTTTGTTTGTTTTGTTCTGTTGAACACAAAAGAAAACATTTTGAACAGTTGCCATTAGCCATTGTCTTCCAGTATGGAAAAAAACCCCACTTAAAATCAGATTGTGACGAATGGGGCGGGGCTGAGAGACGTGGGAACGGAGCGAAGGCCGGTGGAGTAAATGATAATAAACACCTGCACCACTCACCGATCTCAAGCCCCACGGAGGAGCTTTGGAAGGATAAAAGGAGGAGTGACGACAGTGAAAGACGAGAGAGGACCAGGCCTGGATTTTAGTTTGTGTTTTGTGTGCGGCAGTCGTCCATGAGGGGCTGCTGCTTTTATTTTGTGTTTTGGCAACAACACCTCATCTCCCCTGGTCCTCAACACTGGTGCACCGCAGGGCTGCGTCCTCAGCCCACTCCTGTACTCCCTGTACACACACGACTGTACAGCAACACACAGCTCCAACGTCATCGTCAAATTTGCTGATGACACAACGGTGATAGGCCTGATCACCGACAACGATGAGACGGCCTACAGAGAGGAGGTGAGTACCCTGACTAAATGGTGTCAGGAGAACCACCTCTCACTCAACATCGACAAGACCAAGGAGCTGGTGGTGGATTACAGGAGACAGAGCAGAGAACACACACCCATCACCATCGACAAGACACCTGTGGAGCGAGTGACCAGCTTTAAGTTCCTCGGCGTTCCCATCACTGAGGATCTCACATGGTCTGCTCACACAGATGCAGTGCTGAAGAAGGCGATAAAAGCCGGTTCCCATCTCCTCCTTCCCGATCTACGAACTGTGTTACACAGATTAACACATAAGGACACTGAAGAAAATTAACTCTGCGGTGAGAAGGCTTAAGCCAATGGACACATTGAAACACTGGTTTGCTCACAGCAGCAGTTGGAAATGGAGGCCCAGATGCCAATGGCCATGATGGCCAATAGTAGCATCCATGGCCAGTCAGTTGTCAAGAATTTGGCCGAGCTCAACAAATGCAGTTCCCACATTTATCCACCTCATTTATCAGCAGACATATTCGTTAGCTGGAAAAATTCCATCATAAATTATAGTGTATTACTTTACAAGAATGCATTCAAATTGCACAGCAAAAGAATGATAGTCAGTGCATCTCCATGGCAACAACCCAGCAGCCTTTTCTCATAAAGTCCGACGCAGGTAAATAAGTCGTGGTTACAGGGTGTGAACACATTCATGCAGGAGGCTGATTTATTAAGGCATTTGCATGTAAAAAGTAGCAGTAAGTGACACCGGCACCGTATTAAAATACAGCCTGCACAATAGTGCCGGAGACCTTTCCATTTACGCATAAAAACAAATCGGACTGCACCCAGCAGAAAATAAATTCTGACTTGTAAGTAAATACATGTAATTGAGGCAGTGGACTATTGAAAATGCATCAGGAGCAGGGCCTTTCTGTTATGAGGATATGCATCTTCTCCAACAAACAAAAAGGCCAGGGGAAGCAGAAGGCTGAGGGAGTGCGGTGTGTGTTAGGGAGATGTGTGTGCTGCATGTCTCTGTTTGAGCATGTGAGTCAAAGAATGCATGACAATTGCATTCCCACCCCTCCTGTGACCCATGGTTTGTTTGTATGTGAACTCAGAGCTAGTGAGCAACAGGCTTTCAAAATAATAATAATAAAAAAAAAAAATTGTAATGCGTTAATGCACGAAAACATTATTGTCGGCATTATTTAATTAATGCGTTAATGTGATAACACGTTTTACTTATTGCTGCAACAAATACAATTTAAAATAAAATAAAGTGTTTTGAACTACTACATTTAACACTTATTTAGTTTATTTTTCAATAATGATGTCCCCTTGTTTAAGTATTTTAAGCTAAGATTGTTTAAGATTTCCTTTGGTTTAAATCTGAAAGGAAATGTGAACGTGATTGGACTGACAAAAATGTAATAAATAAATACATACATATAACCAAGGAAAACATCTACGAGACATTAGCTGAAGTGATGTGACACCAAACACAGAAAGGAAGCAGAAGACCTTTGGGAAATCCAAGAAGAGGTCACAAGTACAAAAAGTCATTTCTATTGATTAGCTTCCTCTGAAATAATAAATTATTCAAATATTTGTCTAAAAAATTAATCACCACTTAAAAGTCATCTAGTTTTCACTGAGAAAGGCCGCTAACCTTTAACTACAAAACTGGTCTACGAATGGCTCCGCGAGTAACCAAACAGGTTCATTTCTCAATGCAGAGGTGCAGGCATTATCTCCACTGGACCGGGTTCAAATGCAGGTCAGATCATCTCCGCTGCGATATGTGAGGTCTTTTAATTGAAGATTAATCACAAAGAATTGTATATGCATACAGGAGATAATCATTCGTCAGTTAACACGTCCGATTAACTTTGGCTTACCTCACAGTCACATATCGGAGATAATTTGATGGGAGAGAGAAGAAAAACATGAAACGGCCTGCATGATAAAGTCAGAATTCAGATGTTTTTGCTGTGATTGCATGTGCGGCCTTCATCTGTTTTAACGTTGTTATTTTGTAAACACGACGCCACCATTTGGTACCCAGTGTTCCTATAAACATCAGTCAGACAGTCTGGCATAATTTCATTTTGTTTGGAATAAACAGAAGTGTATTCCCTCAGACTGATTACATGCCCTCAGAGTCTTTCTGCTTGACTCCTACTTTGATGAAATGGCAGGCACTTAATGATGCAGTTGATTTTTACCGCTTGAAGATCAGAGGGAAGTGTAGCTCGATTGCTGAGAAGAATCAGCCCCATATCAGCCGCCCCTCTAACACACGGACAAGAAAACAGCCATGAATAAGTCATCTAGGCTGCTGCAGGAGAGAATCTGCGAGGAGCTAATTGCAACAGTCTCCATTAATGGGACTAAAGAAAGTTTTGCGCAGAGTTCATTTTCTACAATCCTGCTGTAAACTCTGTAATTATGGCCTTTCTCATTATTTTGGTTAAGGGAGACAGGAATAGACCTCTGGTTTGAGACTGATAAGCAAGTACGCTTAAGAATGACGTGCAGAAAGTGTTTCAATGTAAAGAAAGTTTATGAAACAGGAAACGGTTTAATAATTAGAAAAGAAGTCAGAGAACTAACCAAAAACTAGTCATAAGGTGCAGATCTGATCAAAGAGATTGTTCTAGTTCACCAAAAAAAGACAATTTCACTCTCATTCCTTCCATGGGAGAGAACAACTTCATTACAAACGTATAATTACATATATATATATATATAGATATATATATATATACATATACAAAAATAAGTTATAATTACATGAGTCAAAAAATGACTTTGAAATTTTATATTTTAGCCGCTCTTTTACCTTGTTAAAAGAAATGTGCTTAATTGTTAAATGTGCACTTTAATATACTTAAAAAATATTTAAATAAAAATATAATAAAAATCTGCACTTGCAGATAATACAAAATTAAGTAAATAAAAGGCCACTTAATTGTAAAAGTAAATTTTCTTGCTGCTTTTTAAACACACTTAAGTACACCTAATTAAAAAGTGCACTGTAATTTCAAAGTAAAAGTTTTACCTTAAATTACATATTGAATCATTATGTTTGAATAACATTTTGTCATACTTTGAAAACATTTTTATTTGTATGTGTTTACTATAACATACTAAAAAGTACTTGATTATCATTTTTAATTGTAGTGTGTTATTTTATATTAAATTTAAAATAAATATATATTAAATTAATATCAATTTAATTATATTAAATATTTCATTTTAAATTAATATACATACATACACAACAAGTTTTAATAGAAATAACATATTTTAATTTATCATAAATGGCTGTCAGTGCATTAAGCAGTACTTTAACCATATTTCAAAGACAACAGAATTATAAAAATACCCTACTTAAGTGAGTCAGAATGCATTCTTGAGGTCAGTTAGTGCTATATATATATATATATTAAAACTAATAAAAAATGTATGTAATTGCAAATAACATCCCATTAAGTGTCTGAAAACAATACATTCAGTTCACACTTAAGTATGTACTTTTTTTAGATGTATTTTTGGCGTATTTGCCTTTTATTTGATGGGACAGTAGATAGACAGGAAACAGAGTTAGAGAGAGAGAGAGGGGGGATAGGATCGGGAAAGGTCTGCGAGCCGGGACTCGAACACGGGACGCCCGAAGCGCAACGGTGCTACATGTCGACGCGCTGCCAACAAGGCTATCGGCACCGACAAGTATGTTCTTTTAAATTATAACATTTCCATAACAAGTGCTCATTTTAAAAGCATGTATATGTAAGTATGCAGGTGTCCTTATTTTCACAGGGGTTCATTCTAAATCTTTCAAACATTAACATCACAAGATTACAATTTGTAATGCAGATCTACGAGCAACAAGCAGAGTGCCCAGAGAGCCGTCAGAAGAGTCCTGCTCATGTCCATGCTTTCTTCAGCCAGGAGCGGCTCCTCCACAGGCAGTGCTGTATCTCTGCCAGCAGATGTGAAGTCACTGTGTGCTGGAATACATCCAACACAACATTTCAAAACAAACCAACATTTTCAAGCAAACATGTTAATCTCACATTTTGCCGGCTCATTATTTGTGCATGTAATTAAAGCCCTCACGCTTTCCCTTTATGTGGGTACCGATACGTGATGTGCTGGATTACTGGAGGCACGGTAGGACATCATTTGTTTGAAATAATACAAAAATCACACTGGAAGGATTACGTGAATCGAGTTTTATTGCATTTTAAACTGGCAGGAACCCTCTTTTTCAAGTTGAGGCCAAAAATGTTGTGGCATCTTTAATAGGTATTTAATGACAGTACAAACGAACATAATAAGAACTATTATAACAACTAATGCAATTATATAAAAAAAGAAGTAAAACATATGAATTTGAATGCATGCCATGTACAGGGTTTAAAATATTTTGCACTAATTTCCACAAAAAAAAGTAACAGGGCTCAATTCTGGGGAAAAGTTACTATTAATTAGTGGCCTAATGAGGATTTTTATGGGTTGCCACAGTAGAGAGCACATAAAGAGACATCGTCATCACTAATTTAACATGGCAGGCCTGCAGAAGACCATCTGCTGCTCAAGAAACTGTTCATAAAGTCACAATTATCTTTTTGTAAGCACTTTATTAAAGAACAATAGCTCATTAATTAAGCTACAAAACAAAATATGCATGAAAAGAAGAGGATAAAACGTGAGAATTCTGATTCTGGGTGAATGAAAATAATTAATTGTGAAAATAAAAGCATAAAGCCAGAGTTTACAATGAAAGGGCAGTTATTTTATTTTTCATTCATGGATTTGAGCACTCTGACAATGTTCTGCTCACTTTTTATCAAAGTTCATTCTTCCTTTTAATTTTAATTGAATTTTATCCAATCATCTTTTACTTTTGCTAGACTATTAATCTGTTTCATATGATTCAAAACAAAATCTAGATTATTGAGCAAATCCCATTTTTCCTAAAAAATCTAATAGAATTCCTTATATTATTAATTCATAATAATAAACTATTATTATTATTAAATACAAATAGAAATGTATAAGTACGAGTAGTAAAATAATAATAATAATAATAATTATCCCAATTTTTCAATTTTCTAAGTAATAGTAATAACAACAACAACAATTCAGACTGTTAAGCTAATTCTCCGTTTCCAAATAAATAAATAAATAACAATCAGGGAACAAAAATGGTTAGGAAAATAATAATAATAATAATAATAACAACATATTGATTGCTAAGCTAATTGCCCTTTTATAAATAAATACATAAGCTGTTAGGAATAAATAATAATAATTATAAATATTATTATTATTATTGATAAAACGCTGATATGTGATTTCCATATTGTGCCAACTGGTTTTCAGTGATACGGGTAAAAAATGACTTTAATACTAAAACTGTAGGTTTCGCAAACATTGCGGACATGTTTCTGTGTGGCTGAAACGGGCTTTGAGGCGCAGTGGATGTTGTCACACATTCATCACGGTTTCTTCAGTATGGAGAGTTATCAGCAGAAAATACTCTCCGTGTGTCTCCTTTGTCTCTTATCTACAACAGCAGCGACCTTAGAGGTGCATACACCTGACCTCCAACACACACCGCAGTGTGTGTGTGTGTGTGTGTGTGTGTGTGTGAGTGTGTGTGTGTGTGTGTGTGTGTGTGTGTGTGTGTGTGTGTGTGTGTGTGTGTGTGTGCGTGTGTGTGTGTGTGTGTGAGTGTGTGTGTGTGTGTGTGTGTGTGTGTTTGTGTGTGTGTGTGTGGGCATGTTTTGTGTGTGTGTGTGTG
>QVTF01007125.1:0-27388 GCA_003573665.1 Oxygymnocypris stewartii | reverse complement strand
TACTATTTCATATGATATAGTTAAGCAATATAACACGAGCAACGAGTGAGATATAACAAGAGTGCTGTTTTTTCCAAATAGCACAAGTGCAAATGCAATACTGATTTTATCCAACAGTTCAATAATTAAGCTTATATTGTGTTTTATTTTAGACAGAATATTGTCTGTTTTTGCTCTATTTTACTAATGTCAATATTTCCTATAAAGCCCCAGCAGAACTGTTGTGCGTCTCGCAGCGGTGTGTTGTTTCTTAATGAAGCAGCTTTTTGAACAAAACAAGTGAACCAATTACTTCTGAATGGATCAACCATTTAAACAAATCGAATGAATTAATGACTCAAAGACTCATTACGCCATTTACCACTACCTACTGGCAGTATTAGTGTTTTATTTATAATATAATCTCATTAAAAAATAATTGAATATTTCCATATTAATAAAAAATAAATGAATAAAGGGACAGTTCACCTAAAAAAATTCCTCACCATCAAGCCATTTCAAACCTGTATGACTTTCTTTATTTTGCTTAAATTCTCAATTTATCTTATTTTAAATTCAGCAGGTAATTTTAGGTTTTATTTACCATTAATTAGATTAATTAATTGGCCAGGACTCCCTGGAAGAAGATATTTTACATCTCTATGGGACTATCCTGGTCAAATAAAGGATGCATAAAATAAATATATATTATTAATCATCTTTCAGCTAACTCTTAACAGAAAACATTCTGCATTTGGCAGAATTAATAAAACAACAACAACGTTATTCATATATTTAGACTGGCAAATAAAGACATTCTCAGATGCCCTATATAGCTCATTTCTGGGCACAAATTTGTCCCAAAGTATGCTTTGTCCCTAACGTGGGTACACACACATATCACAGAGTAGGAGTCATAAAAGACAAACAAATAAATAATCAAAGATCTTTCTTACAAGTCTCAATATCAGCAGATGCTAGCTTGCCTTGGCAGCAAAGTGGATCCGGATAAACTTGCCCTGTTTGAAAGGAATATTGTCTTTTAATACAGTGGAAAATTAAACTGATTTGTAACTTAAAATGTTTGTCCACTCACAAAACGAGATGAGTTGTCATTTCTGATAGTCTTGGCATTGCCAAAGGCCTCAAGAGCAGGATTACACTGAATGATTTGATCCTCCAGAGTTCCCTAGAAAACACAACATTTGACGTTTTTGTGTATGATGAATGGAAATCCTACAAAATGGCAGTACAATAATTTCATTTTAAATCAGATCTACACAATTTACCTTCTTATCACTGGTCTCCTTCTTTGTAGTAGTAGCAGCAATGCTGGCGAAGTACTGAATGACTCTCTTGGTGTTCACAGTCTTCCAGCACCGGATTCTCCGCTGTCAACACAAACCAGTATTAGAAATATATTAAGAAATAATGCATAACAAATAAACTCTAAAAACCATCTAAGACACAAAGTCTTACGTGATAAGAATGGACTGGTTTTCTCTGTCTGTAAAAGCAAAAGTTATAATTATTAATGTAATATGCATGACATTTTGTAGATTTTTTACTGACTTATAGATTGTGCTGTTTTTGGTTGAATATTGAAATATTGAACGTAGACGCACCTGACAGCATGTACTGGTAGGCGTTGTCAGAGATGGAGAAGATGTGAGGAGGAGCTTCACTCCTCTTCTTTCCTCTGTAGGCATTGACGACTGATTGGTCGTACACCGGCAAAAACTTGTAGGGGTTCACAGTCACACAGAAGAGCCCAGAGTAGGTCTGTAAGAGATTCACAGCAGGTTCAGATCTGCTCATACGTGATAAAGTGAATGTGTGAGTGTTTTAAGACTCCACTCACGTAGATCATCCAGGCTGCGTAACGCTCTTTGAGGTTAAACAGCACAGCGGGCTCGTGCAGGAAGGTGAACATCGCCATGTCCTCAATTTTATCAAACTTTGGCGGGTTCTGAGGGTGAACATCAATCTCCTTCACAGCTACTGTCTGTGTGAACATCAGTTTTATTAACAGTCAAACTGGTGTCACAGTAGCCGGGTTTCCATCCAAAGTTGCGAATTTTACTTATGCGCAAAATTGGAATATCGCAAAAAACATTTGCGAACAAGCACCGTTTCCATCCAATGAGTCAGAGAGAACAAAATCGTCTTGGTAAACTGGCACTATAGAAAACTAGGATAAGCAACTGAATATAATAATGTTCATATATGAAAAATTACTTGCGCCTCAGAGCGAGCAGACGAAACACAATAAATGCTGTCATTGCTTTCGGAGGTGAATGCTGCTGTTTGGGAACACAGTTGTGTAAGACAATTATACAGAAATACTTTGACAGACTTTGCTCAGGCATTTCAGAATGACCAAAACAACATTTCAGATGCTGTGAACGAGATAAGTTATTCCGTCTTATAGCGCAATGTCTCATTACTTTTTTGATGCGCTTGGAGGAATTTATTCGAAAAATGCGTTTCCATCTCCTATTATTCGCATTGACCCTTTTTCGCACAAGTCAAAAACCACCTCAAAAAATGTTTGGCGATTTAAGGGATTTTTATTCGAAAGTTTCCATCATTCATATAGTACAGCAAATGTACACTTATACAAGCTGCACACTAACTACTTTACATTGTAGCAAAGTCTCATTTATTCAGTGTTCATGAAAAGATATAATAAAATATTTACAAAAATTTGAGGGGTGTACTCACTTCTGTCAGATACTGTATATAAATATATATATTATGTCAGTCAAAAAAAATAATCGAATCGAAAAAAAAATTGACTGGAAATACCCAAAAAAGATTATTTAAAGCTATTTTTGGTTAAATGAGAAAGTATCATAGTAGGCATTACAAATTTTAGCTTTTTAATATTTTATTTTATTCAACAAAAAATGTATTACATTAGCCTAACATAAACTATGGAACACAGAAGAAGATAATTTGAGAAACACCTCAGTATTGTTTGTTCATACAATGAAAGTCATTGTAACCAAAACGTAAAGCTTCTTTAACAACAGTCTTCAAAATACCTTCTTGATGAGTAAACCAATAAATGAGTAAATGATGACAGAATTAAACACTGTTGGGTGAACTATACCTTTAATGTTCAACTTTATAATAATTTTTGTTGTTGTTATTATTAATATTATTAATTAAATGATATTCTAAATAAGAAACTAAATCTGCCAGCGGGTGGCGGTAAATTAATTTGATTCGTTCAAATGGCAGATTCATTCAGAAACTAAACACCGCTGTGCTTCTCGGAGACGGACAATTCTGATATGGCTTTAAAGGAAATTATGTTCTCTGCTAAACTGAGAAAAAAAACAGACAATATTGTGTTTAAAATACAGCACAATATCAACTTATTATTTACTGAACTGTTGAATAAAATCACATTTAAACTTGTGATATTCACTCGTGTGATATTGCTCTAAGTGCTCCTGTGATATCGATGATATACATATGAGACAAAAACACATACAGGGGCATTTTTGCACCACTATCTTGAATTTTAGGGCAAAGCTGCATTTATGGAGTTGTTGCACTGCATCATATTTATCAACAGTTAACTGTATGAAACGTAAGATGACGTACAGGCCAGTGCGTTAACAGATTTTAATCGTGCTATTTTTTTATAACTAATTATGTTAACGCAATAAACTGACAGCCCTAATATATAAACAGTGTATATATATATATATATATAAAACACAATATTACTTAAAATCCATTTAATTATTCACAATACAACTGCTGAAGCTTATTAAAACTTACCACTCCCTTTGAAGTCTCACAGGTGACTTTATCACCATCTCGACTGATAATAGATGCTTTAAGAAACTCCTCTTCATTATCAGGAACGAAGCATGCTTTCTTCATGTCAAAGGGGCGCGTTTGGGCCTCCAGACGCTCGAAGTCCGACTTCCTGAGGAACGGAGCAGCAGCTCCAAACTCCGCCATATGGGCATCCCCCATATTTCACCGATCTGTTGGTTTACAACATTTTATTTGACATGATCATCATTTTATGACCAGTTTTCAACTTGTGTAAATGATTTCAAATTAAGCACATAAGCATTATCTTGTTCAGTAGGACTAAAAGATACTTACTTCCACTCTTCTGTTCTTCAGAGACAGATGGTTCAAAGCACTACTGACCAACAATTACTCGAATGACTACAAGAAACAATAGTACCAGAAAATACAATTCCTTCTTTCTGTTGTAAAGTCAGTAATACTATGACCGTTTACTACAACTTTAAAGTTAATTTATTGTATTAATCAGAGCTCCCCTCAACTTACTGCACAAAAAGAAATATAACACTGACACAATTGAAAACGTGGCATGTCTTTTATAATGCAATTGTTACTCTAAATATGGTTGTTGGCATCACACAAAGCGGCCTGCTTGCTCAGTTTGGTCTGGAAGGGTGGGTTGGTATGATGGGGAAAAGTGGGGGGGGGGGCGAGTTAATGTGGTATTGTGTGTCATTCATATCAGGCTCAGGGTTAATAACATTACTGAGTTTCAAAAAGTGGATGTTAGAAACATATTAATATGTATCATCATATAAACCAGAAATTATCTCACTTATCCTCTGTGTACCCGTTAAATAGAAACACATTAAAGAGTTTATTAAGATTAAGAAAAATAGAGTAAATCTACTGAAACAAAACATAAAACACTTTCAGAATGCACTGTTTTAAGCAGTGAACACTACAACTTTAGTATAACTTGATGCAAATGATTCTGTAAAACTGTTTACGTTAATACTTAATTGGTAAATCCCAATAAATAGTTTATGAATTGTACATAACATACAGTGAAAGTGCATTCTTGGTAATGTTTCGATTTCACAAAATATACGCAAATGGCCAGGAACAATTTTGTATAAAATTTATCAAAAAATGCATAGGGAAATCCAAAAGGTATCTCTCTCCAAATGTCTTGTTTATAGAGATTAGATTGGTTCTATACTATTCCTTTGGTTTCCACTAGAGGCCTCACCGGTTTAACTGTTATTGGATGGGCCTGGTCAAGGTCGGCGTCCAGCTGGTGTGAATATTTCAGTTAGTGTTGTACCAGTGTTGGATCATTTGACTTCTTCCCTGTACACTTGAGCATACAGATATCCATGTGACATTCCTGTTGCATGCCTCTCTTTGATTGAGAGGCACAGCTTGCATGATCTGCCCGACTACAACCATTGACCGACAGCAAGTGACCTTTCTATAGAGATTCTGTTCATAACTAAAGGCATTCGCTGCTTTTTTGTATACACCGAACTCGATAAATTTCATTCCAGGTACAAATATGTATTCAAGTTCGGGACATGTAATATTATCTTATACAACTGAACACTTGATACGGATAAGCAGGATCAAATAGCAGAGCCGAGACAGACAGGCGAGCGCTATTGTAACCTTAAGACCTGCAAGCTGACACTCAGTCTAACGAGGAACAAGAACTGTGCGATGAGTGTTAATAACTCGCCACCTCATACCTGCTGCCATAGTGTCTAATAGTTTGAATGGTGTTAATTATGAAACGCACTGAAGACACTTCCTAAGATCGCCGTGTGAGATTCTTGAAGGATTTACAAATGGTCACACTTGAGTGTAATTATTACACTTAGGAAATGCAGAGGCTGAAAAAGAGTACTATTTTTGGATATTATCTAAACATGTGTTGTTGCAAAATTCAAAGCACATACTTAGGAGAAATCATTTGGTTTATGTTCATAAAGTGGATTTGACCTTTGGACAACTAACTAAACCTGTTGGCGCCAATCAAACAACAGCAAGATATACCTTTACCTCGGCTTCCGTGATGTTTATTTTTCTTTCTGTTTGCCCTTGAGTATAAAGATAACCGTGTCAAATTCTTCCTGAGTGTTGAGGTCGGGGGTGAAGCAGGTGCTGTCTTTGTAAAGAGCTCCATGCACATAAATAAAAGCATCTAGTTATAGATGTTAGCACACTCGTTGACTACTCTGAAGTTACATGTCCAACAGAGGGAGAACAATGTGCTGCTGGTCACAAGGTGGATCTTATTATTAGATTTCTTTTATACCGATTGAAGAGCTTTAAAATATCAGGGGTTTTACTTCCTTTCTCTTTTTTGGTAATAGCATATACTTCGAATTGTTCACATATTCACAAACCATTTGTCCTCAAATCCAATAAGAAGGTAAATTCCAACATTTTGCCTCATTAATTTTGTAAAGATAACCAGATTAATTTTGTTTCCACCATTACAGTAAAAACTGTCCATTCAGCCGATTCAGCATTATAATAACATATATCCTATATGTTATAATTTCAATGGGCAGATTAGTTGGTTTTCTCCCCTTCACTTCTCCATTCTCAGCTGTTCAGGGTTGACTCCACCTTTAATCATCTGCCTATCATTGACCTGCTCATCACCTTGACTTACAATTCCCAATACGCGCACACACACACGCACACACAGTTATTTTGCCCTATATTACCTATAAAAGTAAGGATTAATTTGGTAATTAAAAGTAAACCATGGGGTTTTCCTTTTTGAGATGCAAGAACGTAAGGAACCAAATCAACAAGCAATTGTATTCATGTTCACACGTCTTGTTAAAACTTTGAATTTTTATCAATAAGTAAAAAAGGCTTTAGACTAGGGTCTTTAACTGTCTACCAGAGCTTCTTAAACTCAAAATGTTTCCAAACACACATACTGAGCAAGGAATCTAAACCAAGATATTCCAAATGAGGAATTGAAAGTTAAGATTTCCTTTTATCTTTACATTTATCTTTTATTCAGTGCTTTACATTCAATCAATAAATGTGAATAGAACAGAACCATACATTAACAATATATCTAAATGGAAGAACATCCTCTTGTACCTTGAGTCATACTTTATTAGCTTTGTTTTTTATCAAAAAGCACAAAAATTCACAAGAATTTTTTTTAACATTTTGATAAAAAAAAGCAAATAGACCATTTTTTTATTTTATGATCATGTTAAGCTTCTACTTTTGCAAAATCTATTTAATATATTTGACTTATTATTTTATGTGCTTGGTTTTCAAGAATTTTCTTAGATAACTCTAAAAGTTAAGTCTTGATTAAAAGGCCTACCTAAAGTGTCATGATTTCACCCAATGTATTGAAGGTGAATGCAACGACGTGTTAAAATTATTAATTATTTTAATAAAAAAAACTGCATGAAGCAGGGAGTTACTTGTACATTCATTTTATTCTACAGATAATGAAATCACACTTAACAAGCCTTTCAGGAAGATCCATGCGAGAGCTTCACTCTTCGTCATGGCCTTTCTGTGAGAGGAAAAGATATTGGGTAGTAGAAGGTATTTATTTCAGAATCAGAATGAGCTTTATTGCCAGGTATGTTTACACATACAAGGAATTAATTTACGTGACAGAAGCTTCCGCAGTGCAACAGAATGACAGTGACAGTTTTTCTGATTGATGACCTGCAGATGACTCAAATCCTCCTCAGTCTGTAAATAGAGTACACAGTGACTGCATTGTGTGACAATTATATGAATGGTATAAATACAAAGACATTTATTTGTGTGTGAAAGAATGTCACCTGGTAGGTGAGCTCCTTGATGCATCTCCTTTCACAGACTCGCTCGCCTTTCTCTGTTCCAGCTCCACCTCGGTTTCCAGCTCTCTCACTTAAGAGATGTATAAGATGGTTACTAATAGAACAAAATAAGCATTTTAATTATACACTTTCCAAAAACATCAGCAGCTTACCCTAGCTTTCAGTTTCTGGACCTGCTTCTTGCCTCCCTTCATGGCGATCTGCTCAGCTTCATCCAGACGGTGCTGCAGGTCTTTGATGGTCTGCTCCATGTTCTTCTTCATGCGCTCTAGATGAGCACTGGTGTCCTGCTCCTTCTTCAGCTCTTCTGCCATCATGGCAGCATCAGTGATGGCCTTCTTGGCTTTTTCCTCAGCATTCCTGCACTCCTGCACTGCCTCCTCAACCTCAGTCTGAAGCTGAGTATTATCTCCCTCCAGCTTCTTCTTTTGGTTCAGCAGACTGGTGTTCTAAAGAGCCATTTTTCTTCATCTCCTTTCCTTTGCCACCACCTCCCTCCGCTGAAGTTACAAAAATATAGATCATGTTCCAGTGTATTATGTATAAAAAAAGTTTGTTTCTAGCATTCTTTTCTAATTTTTCTGCAACACTCCTGAGTCAGCCCCAGCGTAATTAGCAAATAGGATAGACAACAGTCTCATTAAGAGGATCCTTATTCTTCACCAGCCAGTCATTGATGTTATAGTCAACAATGCCAGCGTAGTGAACCAGGGAGAAATGGGCTTCTGGTCTACCCTTGATAATCCTTGGCTTCTGGAAAATAGGATTCTTCCCCAAGTGGTTGTCATAAAGCTTAGCTTTGAACGTTGCATCACTAGCTTTGGGGAACATGCACTCCTCTTCAAGGATGGACATGATACCCATGGGCTAAAATGAACAGAACCAAGTGAAATTATCTGAACAGCTTTATTGGTCATAAATTTAAAAACTCACCTTTTCAATGAGATCAATACAAGCCTGCAAATCCATTCAATACCCTCCTTCTTGTATTCCTCTTGCTCCAACACAAACATGTGGTGGTTGAAGAACTGCTGCAACTTCTCATTAGTGAAGTTGATGCACAGCTGCTCAAAGGTGTTGAACTGCAGGTGGAATATATTGTATCATCACACTGACAAAGTAACAAAGAACTAAAGTTATTGAATAACAATAATCAGTTGATGCCATCTTACATCAAAGATCTCAAATCCAGCAATGTCCAGCACACCAATGAAGTACTGGCGAGGCTGTTTGGTGTCCAGGGATTGGTTGATTCTCACAACCATCCAGAGGAACATCTTCTCGTACACTGACTTTGCCAGAGCACCAATCGAGTAGTACACCTATCCAAGATAATACATCAAAATTATATAGAAAATTGTGTTTTTATGGTTATGTTAATGATGAAGGGATGTTAACCAAGAAGTAGTCTCCACCTGCTGGACACTCTGTCCCTTGGTGACCCACTCATTTCCTACTTTGACTCTCGGGTGGCACAGAGCCTTGATGAGATCAGCAGAGTTCAGACCCATCAGATAAGCTGACTTATCAGCATCTGTTGCGCCAAAATAGAATTAGAATAGAATGGTTGATGGCAATGAATCCATTTGTCCACAGGCACACACCCATTCAAGAGTATAGAAAACCATTGTCAATGCTTACCTATGAAATGTTATAAGTAAAATAGCTTTGATACTGAAAAGCTACATTATATTTCAATAATGAGGTAGTAATGTCACTATGTGTTCAGCATATCACAGCTTTACTATAGTAGAGAGACGCAGGTGATTCACAAATTAACACATTTTTTAAAGAAACATACAAGTAAAAGAGTTTGAAATGCAAAAATTAGATCTAGTGTAAAATACAGTTGTTTTTTGTAGTTTAAGGAACATATTGATAGTTAATGTGATTCTGTACACCTGTGTGAAGAGAGAACTGATTCAAACACACTGAAAAAAAATGGGTGAAGAGAAAATATCCTTCAGTATTATTTATATGCCAGATGCAGACATGTGATCTAATGCAATACTCAAACATTCATAAGTGTCCTGATAATGTGGGACCACTGTATTTGATAATGTGTGGTAGTAGGACTTCTAAAAGGTAATATCTCATGTGAGATTGGTCTAATGCAGTCAGTAATGTTGCATTGTTGTCACTTACCTTTGTATTCACCTCTCCAGAACCTGATGGATTACTGTGCTGGGGACACATATATTTATATATATATATAAATAACTAAAGAACAAAAGTGCAACCTGAAAAACATCTCTGCCTTAAAGGTAATAAACACCAAAGGAGTCGTTAATAAGATCAGACTTTCATAAAGTCTGAGACATCTCTTATGGCTTACCTTTTGATGATACAGTAGAAAACCTGTCTGAAGCATTGACTCTCCACCCCTTTTTATAACGTTAGAGGTCCTCTAAATATGGCTGCAGGAATTTTCTGAAGCATGTTAGTGTCTCGGTTTGGTTTGGGTTTGGATGGGCTGAGTGTCTGCTGGAGGCAGGGGCACATTTATTTAGTATAGGGTGTCATTCGCGCCAGTAAGGAACAACATACTTTATCATTTGACTCATTTACCCTTTAAATTACAGTCTAAAATGCAATGTCTTATCTGTTCAGCAAGTTTTCTGTAAAGTAAGTTAGTTCAACACAAATGGTGTAATGTTAAAAAACAAAAAGTTTCTGCTCACTGCAAAAAAATATGTAATTTGCTTAGTGTTTTTGTCTTGTTTTCCTGTACAATAAAGAATACATTTACTTGATACGTATAATACAATTATATGTTTAATGTTTTTATCAAAATTAAGTGAGTTTTTGCTTAAAATGAGAACAAAAAATATCTGCCAATGGGGCAAGATAAATCTGGTTTTCCCTTTCATTTAAGAAGATTTTTCTTACCCCATTCGCAGACATTTTTTCTTTTTTTTAGGAAAAACTAACAATATTGTGATACATTTTTCATAAACCAGAATTTAAGTCAGTTTGCTTCTCAATTAAATGTATCTTGATCCAAGAATGTTTAGATATTTGCACCGGAAAACCAGACAAAAATACTAAGTAAGAAAATGTTGCTGTCTTTTACCATTGCACCTATGAACAAACTGCTAATGTGACTTCTTTGAATTAAAATGTCTGCTAAACTGAAAAAAGACAATGGTTTTTTACGTCAGTTAGCAGGTGTTTGCTCAAAAAAAGAATGCATCTCATTGTTTGTATCAACAGATCTGTTCCTTGCTCAAGGACAAACTAAGTGTCATTTCACGCTGTCCATCATAGATGCGTTTTATCTGCTCGAGCAGCTGAATCCGTAAGAGCAAGGTCAGTTTCCAGCTGGTGCCATTGCTTCACTCGGGCCTTATCGCTGACACACCATTGTTCCTTTGCCTTCACACTTGAGGACAAAGATAACCTGTGAAATTCTTGCTAAATGATTGAGAAGAACAGCTTGCGTGATCTTTGCTACCAGCATTCATTTATGTACGTCTACAGCAGGTCGATGTCACTGCCGGAGTAAATTAATGTATGCATTATATCTCCTCAATGTGAACTTGCTATTCATCATATCCTTTGATAGGAACAGGGTCTAATTTGGCTTTTTGATATCAGCTGCATCAGTTTCTAGAACATAGGTCATTCAAAGCCTTGTAGGTGTTTAGCTGTACTATGTTGTCCACTCAGTTCAGATATGATGACCCAAATGTTTAAAGCCTCTGCATAAAGTACATCTTCAGTGAGATTTCACTACACAGTGTCCAACGCTGACCACCTTAAATGCTTAAATGGATAGTTAAACCAAAAAAACAAAAACCTGTACCATGTTTCAACCTGTATTTATTTCGTCCTTCTGTGGAAAACGAAAGAATATATTTAGAAGAACAACATTAGATACCATATTGATTTTCATTGTATGGACAAAAACACTGAGATATTTTTAAAATGTGTTTAATAAGGAAAGTCGTTTAAGTTTAAAATGTATGAGGGTGAGTTAATGCTGGAATAAATCTTTCTTGGTTGAACAATAGACTGAATTTGTGGTACTAGTATTGTCACTGTAATTTTTCTTTCTTCACGTATTCTGCCTTTTATTTAGATAGGACAATAAAGGAAAGGACTCGAACTCGGGACACCCGAAGCACAACGGCATTACGTGCCAACACACTGCCCATGAGGCCATCCGCACCGACGTCACTTTCATTTTTTAACGCCGTTACTTTTTATTTCAAAAATGTTCCCCCTAAAACTACTGAACTCTGTCATCAGATCGTCAATGATATGTATGCAATAGCTATGTGCACAGCACTCCATCAACTTGCATTGTCTGCACTGAAACATATGGAGGTCTGTGGCAGACTGTCAGTCATCCTCTTACCACTGTCTTGTATGTTCCACATTGTTTCCTTCCCATTGTCCTTGAGTACAAAGATAACCCTGTCAAATTCCTACTAAGCCTCTGACGAAATGGGTGCAACTGATGAGGGGCATTGAGAACACAAAGTGAATGCCCCTTTGCAAAGGTCTCCAAGCGCATAAATAAACATCAAAGTGTGACATGTTGGCACCCTTGCAAGCCATATACATACTACTTAAGTTACATGGCCAACTGAGGCAAAACAATCACAAGACAAGTGTTTATTATTAACCGACGTGCAGCATTGTATCAAGTTAAAAGTTGAAAGACCGAAGCCATTGTTTGTTTTCTTGGCATAACAATTTGTTCGGTTTGCATAATTAATTTTTAAGCATTTTTTACTTTTACAGTCGCCTGTACACACCATGTACTTTTTATAGTAATTACAATAACTTGGTACTAACCCTGAAATTACCCCTAAACCTAACCCATGTAGTCAGCTTATACTATGCAGAACTTACTTAAGTACACTGTAAAGGTAATTGCACATACTGTAAAATAAAGTACAACCGAAAAATTAGTTCATTGAGCAAATGAACAAAGATCAATTCATATAAAATACGATGTTCATCTGTTATTCGCATTATGCACCTGTTACTGGATGTATGAAGGGGTCAACTGGCTGTTATACCACAAGAACCACATGTGTTCCTGTGTGGCTCAGTGGTAGAGCATTGTGTCAGCTGCGCAAAAGGTTGTGGGTTTGATTCCCAGGGAACACATGTACTAATGAAAATGTATAACCTGAATGCAATTGTAAGTCGCTTTGGATAAAAGCAGCTGGTAAATGTGAGAATGAAAGGTCAAAGTTTTAAGATGCTGCTAGATTTCTTTTAAATCAAAAGGGTCTTCTCACAGTCTTGTGAAATGTCAAGCCAGCACTTATTATCTCCTGAGTTATGGTAATATATCTCAAGCACATTCTGCTGTGGTTTAAGGTGGCAGGATGGTTGGAACCTTTGAGAAGCTCCTCCCTATTTTCAGACTCCGCCTCCAGCACTGTTCTTCTCCTTCAACACTGTTTTACCCACATACACTGTTCTGTTTAGACGTTCAGCATTCAGCCTGGCAAGCAGTGCTCTTTTGAATTGTTGAATATGTTAATTGTTTTATAGGTCTCAAGTCTTGTGCACTCGAAAGAAAAGAGGACATTTGATGCAGGTGAGAGATGAAATAAAGAAATTACGAACTTCTTTTTTTTATCATGACCATTTAACTCTTGATGGTTTTGAGTTTTATCTAACGATTTTTTTCCTGCTCTTTTAATGTGGAGGACGTTTAGAGGACAGACATTGGTCCATCAGAGATGCACCTTTCATATTGTAGAGCATGCACACAGGGAAAGACACCATGACTCTGCTACGATCTACCAAAGAAAGTCTCGGGTTTCATTCATGCTTGAAAGAATTAATAATGTGGTAGGTGTTTTTTTTCCTTTCAGCAGAAACTAATCTGTAAGGCAATATACATAAGTAGCATTTGTCATAAATGATGCAAGTACATTTTCTAATCTAAAATGAAATGCATGACATTGTACTTTTAAAAGTTTGCAAGTTTTACGAACATGATGTGTTGGAAATTAACTTCAGTAAAGTCATCATATGCAATGGATTGGTAAAGCAGTGCAAATTTCATGCATTGCAAACATTCAGTTTCTTAATAGGTACATTTTTCTATTTGAATTTCAGGAAAGAAGATCAAAGAAAGTGTATATAAATTATATTCCCATTTATATAATGTTATTTAGATTTTAGCGATGTCCATTCTATGGATGCACATTTACACTCACCACTGTTGGTTTCTAGCATTTCTACACTACTGCAGTATTTAACATGCTCCAGGAGGCGTGGCATGTGAGTTTATCCGTCTATATTCCTGTTGGTAATCACTACCGCATTATCATTGTATTCTTACATAAAGCTGAACTTCAATAGAGATGACAATCTATCATCTCTGGTACTCTTGTCACATCAAATGGCATATTCCCAATGAAAATGCATCTGGTCAGTGGAACATTTAGACTCATTTAAATCTAAATTATTTTGGAATAATTCAGCAAATGAATGATCAATACATGTAAATATATACACATGAATGTGGTTAACTCTAGGACGGCCGTATGTTCCTGTACATTCCTATGAATAGGAAAGCACCTGCCAAATATCAATAACTTTATTTGTTTTATATATGTATATAGTCTATATATTCTCCGCTCGCAGAAGCGCTGCAGGTCCGTGATGTGATTTATGATGTCCATGTGAATCCTCATGTTCTGTTATTTGCTGCTTTTTGCGCATTTAAAATGAATCCCCGGAAAACAAATGTTACAGTAGCCTATTTTTAACGGGTCACAGACATTTATCCTTTCTAACTTAAGTAAATTCTCATTTAAAATACCTGAAATGAACATCCCTACCCTGTTTGTATTCAAAATATGCTCAAATCATTTTTAAGCATGATTTTTTTCTCCCCTCACAGGTAATCTGAATCTCACAGAATTATTAGCTTGTGTTGCATCATGTATCAATGTATACATTTGTTTTTTTTTTACTTCAAGTAGCTCTGTAACTGTGCTCATAGAAGTCTAATGGAATAATCCAACAGGTAAGTAATCCTAATAAAGTAACAGTTGAGATCCAACAATGGTGTTTGCGTGTTCATTTTCTCCTAATGTATCAACATCAACAAAGCACTGTCATGTGAAAAAGACATTCATATAACTTTTGACATGTATGCTACAAAAAGCGAGGGAATGTATAAATCACATCCAAATTTGGCTATTTGGAATAATTTTTTTCAGGCACATGCAACTACTAAGCGAACAGCTATCTGTCATACAATGGGTTCAGATGGGTTGAAGGTTAATGAGCGGCTCGTTTATCATCTCATTTGTCATTGGGTACAAAGATAACCCTGTGAAATTCCTGGAAAGTGACGCTCATTGATTGAGAATCACAGGTTGGGCCGCAGACAGTAGCACTTCCATTAATGTAACACTGGAGCGTTTCACTGAAAGACATAAACAATGGAAGAGTGATGGACCACTTTGTTTTATTGCAGTGATGGCCTTGCTGTGATGTCCTGTGCATGCATCCACCATCACCAGACATGAGGTATCGTCTTTCTGTTGGGTCAGATGTTGGGTTCTGCTGCATATGTGCCACTGTCATGGTGTACATCATCTTAGACGTTAAACTAATAAAGCACAGTTGCTTTCTTATTCTGATCTAGTTCTCTTGTTGATCTTTTATTATTGTCGTTTTGATGATTATAGAAACATTTGAAATCACTAATTAGGGAATAAGTGTTTGTATAAAGACTATTATTATAACTGTTTGCCAACAGACACGTATGGTTTCAACCAGTGATAACGAAGAGGAGCTATAATTAGACGTTCTGCCAGGTGAAGACAACTAGGCAGCAGATGTCAGATGTTAACAAGGTGCAAGTGCTCAACAAGTGAGATTGTTTTCATCATGCATGCATTCATCACATCTACAACCAAACCCTCGGAGACTTGAAATCTCCCTCAAGGATCTCATAAGAGCGATGCTCATCGTCGCTTGATCTACAGGATTTACGGTACGAGAGAGGACGTCATAATGGTAATTCAATAGAGCTACGATGCTAAATTAGTCTCTAAGAGACTGATATTGTCTGTTATACTGAAATACATTCGGGTTTAGGGTTCTCCTACATTTAAACCAATAATTTAGGACTTTTTTCCTAGATAACATTTTTAAGTAATATCACTCCGAGGGCAATTTCTGCTCATAACAAGAAAATCATTGCCAAGAATCTCGCTAACAATGATTTTGTTCATATATTTGCAGATTTGAAATGACTATGGGAACCTTGTGTATAGCTTTGTAGATTTTTTTTTGTTGTATATGGGGGGGGGGGGGGACTTTTTTTTTTTGGACAAAATTTGATATGCTCTTGAGTTACTTGTATAAACATTTGGGGGCGCTATAGTGAAGGTCTGCAGGACAAACATAGACTGACCTTTACAGAATCAGGAGCTGCTGTCCAGAGAGTTTTTACGATGAATAATTATCCTCGTCTCATGAGCTCACCTACAAAAATACACAAACCAGCAAAATACTGCTGGACCAGAGGTACAACATCAATATCTAAATGCATTCAGCTTTAGACTTTCAAAGAACATGTTCAATTCTAATCACTGTGATTTGACCAGATTTTATTTGTAATTAGACTTGATTAAAGAAGTATTAATAATTACAGCATTGTATAGTAAGTGTTGCGCAATCATCAGGTTTATTACTATTAACCTTTATTATTCAAGTAGTAGTAGTGATAATAATAATTAAAATTATTACTAACAATTCAGAACTATTAAGTGCATTTTAAAGAATCTAACACAGAGAAAGCTACATAACGTGTTTCCTATGTTCCTTATTTCAATAATCAGACTGAAAATGCAATAGGCAAAGACAACAGAGACATCAGACACTAAATAAATCCTGACAGTGTCAACAATAAAATGAACCTGTTGTAATCTACAGCCTCCATCTTCAAGGTAAGTAACAGAAATAAGAGACGCTAGGAGCGGTGCGATTTCAAACAGCCTCATTAAAGGAATATTACAGGTTTATTGCAACATAAGCGGTCAAATTATTTCACAAAATTCTCCCTTAGTTTGTATAAAACAGGATCATTGTGTGCACAACAAAGCACTTACTATGGACTAAAGCAGTGGTTCTCAACCTTTTTTCCACCGGGCCGCACGCATGTCATTTACATATTACGTCATCAATATAAACCACCCTGATTTAGAATATTATAGCCTAAATATTATGATTTCATTTACTTAAATAATTCTACTCATCAATAATAAAACACCTGATGCTGTCGGGAACCAATTTAGTGAAATTCTGCTTGAATGGAGTAACGGCACAATGAAGTTGAGATTGTAAATTACAGTCTGTAAGACGCGCGCGGAAGTGTTACTGGACACGCGACATTGCAGAAAGTGTGCGTTCACAAATGTAGTCGATGTTGTTCCAAATATGGAAATAATCTGAGGTTCTCTCCAGAGATGTTATGCCACATTTCTGTAATAAGGATGATTGCTGTAGTAGTTTACGGGTGTTTCTTTTTACCTGAACATGTTCAAGTGAGTGGGGGGGCAAACCGAGAGTAAGTCCAGCACTCTTCACCGCTGATGCTGAGACTATTCTTGTTTGAATGCGTTTCTTCGCTGGCTTTTTCCACATTTCGTTTACTCCCTTAACAAGTTTGTCCATTCTGATGCTCAATTCTACAGAACTAATGACTGCTGATGACTATTTTAATTGAATTCTGCCAAAGTGCGCGCTTGTAAGTGTCAGTTAAATGCGTAACATTAATTACGTGAGTACATAGGTACTTAAATGAATGTTAAAACTAATTGTAAAATTATGTTCAACACATAAGACTGTAACATTCAGCATGGCGGGCCGCATTCGGATTCGTGACGGGCCGCGGGTTGAGAACCGCTGGACTAGAGGGTTTAAAAGCAGACATATGACGTGTGTATTTTTTACAGCACAAATGTTATGTTTTTGACTAATCCATCTGCAACAAAAGTTAACACCTGGTTGTGCTATAGAGTCAATGTAAAATCTGGAGTAACTCTCAACACATCCCTGATTCTGCACATACTACATTGCATTCCTATAATATTCCTTTAACAAAGAGTGACGTGTTGCATACAGTAATAAGTGTTTCTAGTATCATGCCTCAATCCAATTAGAGTGCACATAAATAATCCTGCAGCGATCCTCTTGGTGCGCCATTCTCAGCAGCAATGAGTTAAAGTACTAAGAGAACCAATTCCATCCATCTGGAGTGAGAACTTGAGCCTGTTTTCTTAAGGGATAAATATATATCAAAACGACCTTTGTCATTTTGAGCAGATATACTACTAATAAGTCACCGAATGCTACATGGGTCAGACAATGTTTAATTAAAAGTGAATGCCCTTGTTTATGCCACTGTGCGCTGACAAGCGCTTGCGTACTCTGGACACGCTTCAGTACACTTCATGACGGAGTCCATGTGCCACGTGTTAGGAATGACTACAAATACAGGATTATTAGGACGGGACGCCGAGGTCTGTCCCTCAGTATTTGCAGTTGAAGAGTGAAGGCTAGGTCTCTGGGTTTGGGGTAGCCAGAAGAGGAACGTTATCCCTTCGTCTTCGGACCAGCGGAGGACGGCGGTACTGTTCTCCATCCGCCAGCGTCTGTGGAAGAGTTTTGCGTTTGCTCTCCGGGAGAAGCAGGATGGAGAGAACCGCCAGCAGGGCCAGAGACGAGTAGACCACATGGTGCAGAAAGTAGCCGTAGTGATTACGCAGATTCATGAGAGGAGAACTGAGGCGGCCCACGCAACCCAAAGCCATGACCGCTCCCACACCACTTCCTCTGTGGACACAAGAATGGACATTAAAACCTACTCTCTCATGGTGTGTCTCTACGAAATCTACTATAAATGGAAATAATAACTAGTTGAAGAAAAGAGGAAGCATGATGGAACTTTTGAAGATGCCTTCACGTGATATTTGAGTTATCGTAAATATTAGTTGGAAATTGGATATTAATAGCCTCTCAAGTTCGGAAAACTCGAAAAGTTTCTCCATAAACTTCGTCGAAGAGAACTATTTCTGTACTGATTAAGTTTATTCATTTTACATTGCTTTCTTGTTCCCTTACAGTATATGTGTGTTCATAAATAACCATTTGAAGAACACTTTACTTAACCCTTAATAATGCATTATACATAAAGGTCTTATTAAAGGGTATAATGCACATTACGAATACTTATATCTTGCAAAAAATGATAACCAAATTTAAAATACATAGTGTAACAATAAATGTATAAGTGTTATAATGTATTAACTGTGGTTAGAATTATTCATGAGATTGTACAGTGCACTATAATGAGCGTTGCAAAGAGTTACCGAATATTGTATTTATTTTACACTGAAAATTTTATTTGAGCGAAATTTCAATATTTACATCTTCCAACGCATTTTGACTTTAATACGACTAAAATGCATTACATTACATTACAACTAAGCATTATAATTACACAGTCACAGTTTAGTTTGGGGACCAGTTCTCACTATTAACTAACTATTCACTACAACGTCTGCCTAAATAAACTCCTAATTTGCTGCTTATTAATAGTAAAGTGGTTAAGTTGGAGTATTAAGGGATCTAAAATATGAAAGAATAAGGCATTAATATGTGCTTTATAAGTACTAATAAACAGCCAATATGCATGCTAATAAACAACTATATAATAGTGAGAATTGGTCCCTAAAGTGTTACCAATTAAATATTATAATATTGGCAATTATATGCATGCATCTGGTAAATGCCTTTATCAGTGCATTCAGGATTTACATTTTATTACTTCATACATTGCCTAGGAATCAAACCCATGACCTTGCCGTTCGTTAGCGTCGTGCTCTATCGGTTAAAGTATGAGAAAACTTAATAAATGAACAACTAGTGCAAACTCTTCCCTGTGTTTCATCCCAGGAGAAACACTCAGATGCATAAATATCATCCCTAAGCGGCTCTCTGGCGTCCAGCAGGGATACGCTGCTTTCTTGACTCTCTCACATGACATGCGTTCTGCTGCTTCAGGAGCTAGCACAGCCGTGCGCTAGTGACCAGCCCCGCGGGAGGGAGCGTGTGTTTACCTGATGACGGTGGGCATGACTTCAGCGGTGAACAGAATGGAGAGCGAGGCGGCCGCTTGGGACGAGAACAGGCCCATTATAGAGAACACCGTCATGGCTGACTCACTCAGATCTGCAGGGACACATTCATCTCAGTGTTAGACTTTATAAAGCAGAACGCCTGAACAGGACAACGTTTGAAACCTGCATCACTTCTGGTGTTATTGCATCCCTATGCTATGATTCTCTATTTTATTCCTCATACACAAAACTTGCCAAGAATATGTCCAGATCATATTCCACTTATAATATATATATTAGTGCATAAAAGAGTCTATTTTTAGACTGATTGCATTGTGGAATTATTTTCAACAATTAAATGTGTTTATAATTAACAAAAAAACTAAGCAAATACTAACTGATGAAATGTAAAAAAAAAAAAAAAGTAAACTTACATAGAAAGGGGTAGTATTTGTTTTAAATGCATGCAGTTTATTATAAATAATGTTTTTTTTCGATAATTTTTTATAAATGTAGAACTGTGATGAATGGGATTTATGTTTATTTTATCCATTACAGTAATGAGAATTTGAGGTGAAAAGTGATCTTAGACGTCCCAACAAATATTTACTTTATTATGAAAGAACATTTAAAATTACTTATTATAATATTATACTTATTTTGTACATTTAAAAAAAGAAAAAATAAATGGTTAAACAATTATTTATTTTTTTTTAGGGTAAAATATCACCAAAAAGCACGTACAGTCCATGAGTCCGAGCAGGATCAGTGAGGCCAGTCCGGTCAGGGTCATGGCTAGAAGAAGAATCCCACGCCGCCCAAACCTGTCCACCGTTCCCCAGAGCAACAGCCAAGCCCCGCCCCCTGCACAGACGGACAGCAGGTACGTCCAATAGAAGCTGGGGGTGAATCCTCTGACATCACCTCTGAAGGAGCTGTAGCAGTGACTGATGCCATGAGAGATGAACCTGAACACAAGACAAGTCCTCGAGAATACATCCAGATACCGTAAACCAATGCCAAGCAAGACCCGCCGCCTACGTGCCAGGCAAGACCCAAATATAGGAACAAATTAGTGCTGTTAATTAATCGCATCCAAACTAAACATTTTTGTTTATATAATATATGTGTGTGTACGGTGTATATTTATTATGTATGTATAAAGACACATATCGAGCATATATTTACATGTATAAATTATATATACAAATATATTTTATATATAAACGTAACATTTTTCTAAAATATATACATGCATGTGTGTGAGTATTATATATATATATATACACATACATGCATACAAATAATAAATATACACAGTACACACACATTATGTAAACAAAAAGTTAATTTTGGATGCGATTAATCATTTGACAGCACTAGAATAAATGCAAAAATAAATGTTGAAATAAATCTAAAATATTTAAAGTAATACATGCTTGTGGGATTAAATTAATTAATGCATAAATAAATATACAATTAAAAGAATAAAAATGCAATTAAAAAAAATATAACAATCAGTGAAGGGGGAAATAACAATTAATTGAGGACTAAATTATATTAGCAAGTAATTTATTCCTTTACTTTCTTATTACATGTATTATTATTTGATTTATTATAATGTCTGCAGGTTGGATCCTCCATATTTCTCCAATGTCAAATATGACATTCAATTGAAAATAATATATTTTTGCTATTATTTAGCAAGAGCAACATCCAACACTTGACTTACGAGGTGAATCCCAGCACGCACAGGTTCTTCCAGATGTTTCTGCTGTGCAGCAGTTCTGGGAAAGACAGACGAGGACGTCCAGGAGACGAGGACAACTCCGTGTCCAGCTCTGCATCAGACACAACAATGCACCGTTTATTCCTTGAGAACCGGACTAATATTAGACGAAGCATTCATATTAACATTCTCCAGCGTCAACAAGAGCAAGAGCCGTTTTAAACTGACCCGAGAAGCTGTCGTCATCTCTCTGTCGATCACTGAAGGAGTGCATGTCTCCCGTGCTCTCGGAGAGCAGGAGCCAGCGTGGCGATTCGGGAAACACTCCCGGGATCCTGAAGACATACAAACACATCTCAGCTTCATGCATTAATAGAATAATCTGCTCAACAAGCAGCACGACTGAGAGAAGCGACAGAAACGTCACAGAAACGAAGATTACTAACGAGTAGAGATCGACCGATATATCGGTTTACCGATATTTAAGCATTTTACCATAATCGGATATCGGTTTTGAAAAAAAAATAATACAAATATATAAATATATATATTTTTTTTGTCACATACACAATTATACAGAGCCAGAGCAATTATACATAACCAGCAGTGAAATGTGTTCTCTACATTTGACCCATCCAAGTGCACACACACACACACTTGGAGCAGTGGACACACACACACACACACACACACACACACACACACTTGGAGCAGTGGACACACACGCACGCACACACACACACACACACACACTTGGAGCAGTGGACACACACACACACACCCTTGGAGCAGTGGACACACACACACACGCACGCACACACACACACACACACCTGGAGCAGTGGACACACACACACACATCTGGAGCAGTGGACACACAAACACACACACACACACACACACTTGGAGCAGTGGACACACACACACCTGGAGCAGCGGACACACACACATACACACACACACACACCTGGAGCAGTGGACACACACACACACACACTTGGAGCAGTGGACACACACACACACCTGGAGCAGTGGACACACACACACACACTTGGAGCAGTGGACACACACACACACACCTGGAGCAGTGGACACACAAACACACACACACACACACACACACACACTTGGAGCAGTGGACACACACACACCTGGAGCAGCGGACACACACACATACACACACACACACCTGGAGCAGTGGACACACACACACACACACACACACCTGGAGCAGTGGACACACACACACCTGGAGCAGTGGACACACACACACACACACACTTGGAGCAGTGGACACACACACACACCGCATGTAACTTTGAATAAGATTCACTCGTTTGAAACACACTAAATTATATTAACATTTACTACAGAACCATTATTTCATCAATAAACATCTAAATAAATACATCTCTATCAAAATTAATGATTTATTATCTCCACAAGCGATCGCAGTTTGAGTATAGTTCTGTGTAAATAGATAAACCGTGCTGTCAGTAGTTTTCATAATTTAGACAAAAACATTTTAATAATTCTGATAAAACAGTTAAGAAATGCAATAAAATACGATGTTTTGTTTGTTATAGCTTATTTCAATATTCCAGAGAATATTATCCAGTGAATTATTCTTCATTCTTTAGTCTATTAAACAGCGTATAAACCTAAAACTGTAGTTTAACATGAATTTATATGACTTCTGTCCTTTATTTTCTCCATTTGAAAACATTAGACATTATTTTGCTTATTGTTGTTTGTTGTTGTTAAGATGACTGAAAGTGAAGAATGGACTTCACCCTGTTATTTATGTACTTTATAACAGTAAATAAATATCGGTTCTGAATATCAGTTATCGGGTACATAAACGTACAAATAATCGGTATCGGTTATAAAACATCAATATCGGTCGATCACTACTAACGTTGCTCTCGCAGCTCTGATGCTGTAAGATCAATATTTCTGAATGATGCTGAAGGAGCAGTCGCTTTGCGTTTAGGCTGATGAAGTGTTGAAAAGCCTCCTGTTCCCAGCTGCTACAAGAGATATTCTCCACAGCAAACTGTGTTTATGTAACATTATGCATCAAATGAATAACCTGCCAATGTGTTTTTCAGAAAGCAGCTGATAGGACTGTTTTCAGGGATCTGTTTCGGGTCATAGAAAGGTCACTTCCGTTATCAGGTCAGTGCTTTCTTACGTTATAACTCCTGTTTTTATCTGTTTGGATTTCTGTGATGATCTGAATATTGTTTTGTGAATTCATGTACCTCTAACAGTAGAGCATAACAAAGCATATGTTGATTAAAAACCCTGAATGCAGTTTAAGTCACTTTGCATAAAAATATCGGCCAAATGCATAAACGTATAAATATAAATGTTCACACTTTTCAGTACCAATTTTGGTTCCATGGCAAAAACACAGTTATTGATTATTTGAGGAAAAAACATTATATATATATATATATATATATATACATATACACACACTTTATACATTTTATACTGATATATTATTTTAGTATCATTGAGAAATTATAAAAAAAATTATTTTAATTTAATTTTTTTTAATGTAATTGATTTCTTTATTATAATATTTTATATTATTAAACATAATATAATTATGAATATAATATTTTATATATATATCTTTATTTTAGTTTTAGTTCATTTCAAATGAAAAACATTGAACCAAATGCATGTAGCCATCAAATATATTTAGTTTGTTTTAAGTAAGCATTGGTTTAAAAGGGTCATTTTTTGTATTTATATTTCCATGTTAAATAAAGTGCTGCAGAAACTAAGCTGACTCAAACTCTCTAACAGGTGCACCTCTAATAGTGACATGATCAGTAGATGTCATTCATCACAGACTAACCCGTAGCACAGGAACAAGGACAGAGGAGCTGCTCCGGTTCCTAACACGGCCCTCCAGGAGCCGCAGCCGAGGGCCACGGCCAGCAGCAGGAGCTCGCCCACAAACACGGTCAGACCGGACATCATCGTCACCAGCAGCCGCAGAGACGGGTCACACAGCTCCAGACCTACAGACAAACGGCTTCAAAGGTCACTGACAGAATACCTTTATTTTACCAGGAAATAATCCCATTGAGATTCAAAATCTCTTATTCAAGGGAGTCCTGGCCAAGACAGCAGAATAAAATTCCATATACAACAAAAACATATACAGTAACAAGAACAACACAATAACATTTAACAAAAAAAAAAGACAGTTGGCAATTCAACATCATCTCAACATAATTACCAGCAACGCTCAGTAACAGCACGTGTGCATTTAGTACTCAGATAGTCCTTTATCCTAATTTTAAACTGTGTCGTTGTTGGTAAATAGTCCAATTTTAGATGATTCTGCTATTTATACCAAGATAACTTTAAAAGCACTTTCACCAAAGACAGTTCTCATTCGTGGAATGTCATACATGATTTGCCCGTATGATCGAAGATTACATTTGCTGGTATTGACTTTAAGAGTCAGAAGAGAACATAGATAAGAAGGCAATTTGTACAGTATAGCCTTAAAAAGAAAAATATACCAGTGCTCTAGCCTGCGATTGTGCAAAGATAGCCAACCAACACTCTCATACAAGCTACAATGATGAGTACGAAAACTAGACTTAGTTACAAATCTTAATGATGCATGATATACTGAATCCAGCATTTTCAACGAAGATTGATTTGCATGCATGTATAAAATATCACCGTAATCCAGCATTGACAGAAATGTTGCTTGTATAAGTGTTTTTCTCACACTAAAAGAGAAACAGCCTTTGTTTCTATAATAAAAGCCCAACTTTACTCTAAGTTTTTTTGTTAAACACTCTATATGCTGCTTAAAAGACAAACTTTCTTCTAAAAGGAAACCCAGATATGTATAGACTGATACTCGTTCAATTACTTTCTCATCTAGTGTTACAATTTGACAAGCATCGTCTGTTTTCCTTGATTTAGAAAAACACATCATTTTAGTTTTGTCTGAGTTTAAAACAAGTCTCATTTTATGAAGATTCTTCTGAATAATGTTAAAAGCAGATTGCAGATCTTCTAAGGCACTTATCAAGGATGAGGCAAAACTATACAAAACGGTGTCATCTACATAAAAATGATAAAAATTTTGAGCGTTATATTCTGCTTTAGGACAGGGATGTGTGTGCTTCTATAGTACTAGATACACTGTCTGAGTCTGTGGATGCTTCAAATATCAACTGCACTGCAATATGTGAGGTTCTTCCTCAGTATGTGTGGGCTGTGTTCCAGTACATTAACTTATGAAACAAAATAACATGAGAAATTTTGAACAGAGTTATCAAAATTAAGGCAAGACACCTAGGGTAAAAAACTGTAACTTATAGATATACATATACTAATGATTGCATTAAGACATTCTGAAACGTTGTTTAAATACACACATGAAGGATTATGTAAAGTAAATAGACTATTTTGCGTAGATTTCAAAGTCAGTTTCATAATTCTTTGATTTTGACATATTAGAGATAAAGGTTTTAATGAGAGGTTTTGGGATTGCCTTCTTTTTTAATCACTCCGTAAATCACAAAATACTGTCAGTAGACAGAAAAAAAAAACATACTCAAGTTTTTAGGAATAAATGTACATGGTCAGGCAAATGATAGATGAACAAACCCTTCTATAAAAACTTAAATATAGAATATAGATAGAAATAAAGTTTGGTTTATGGTGTATGTAAGTGTGGAAAAATCTCACAGCTCTTAAAGTATTATGTATTGTAGTTTAAATCTACAAATGCAATATATAAATGACACTTGAATGTGTGTTTGTATGTTTTCTTTCCATTCGTCTGAAACAACACCTTATGAAATGTCAAATAGCCCAAAATCTCAAAACTGACCAGTGTATGAAATGCATAATCATGTTCTCTATACTGTGGAAGTCAATGCTACCCCTCAACTGTTTATCAATATTCTCATGTTTTTATGTTCAATGGAAGAACGAACCGTAAACGGGTTTGGAGTAAATGACAGAATTTGAATTGACCTCAGCTCAAGTGAGAAAAGTCATCACCAATGTTGTAGAAAAATAACATGTTTCCCTTTGAATTAAGAATATTTCTGTTTTAGTAATAGTAATATTATTTTAAGCATGAAGTCATTTTTTTTCAGAAAATAAGACTCAATAAGACTTGAAAATGCATCTCAAGTAAATGTATCGGTAACACTTGAGACGGCCTCTTTTGAATATTCAAGTAATGCTGCATGTACCTCTCACTAGAGTATTAGCAGAACACTGCTTCAGATCTGCTAACTCTTTTAATGAGATGCTCTCAAAAACATTCTCTGACTAGAAGTATCTCTGCAAGCACATGTCAACTTGAGTGACCCTACCCAGTCTACTAATACTCTACTAATGCTCTACTAATACTCTAATAGTACTCTACTAATGATCTACTAATACTATAATAATACTCTATTGATGCTCTAATAATGATCTACTAATACTCTACTAGTAATCTAATAATGCTCTAATAATACTTTACTAATACTCTAATGATACTTTACTAATACTCTACTAGTGCTCTACTAATACTCTACTAGTAATCTAATAATGCTCTAATAATACTTTACTAATACTCTAATGATACTTTACTAATACTCTACTAGTGCTCTACTAATACTCTACTAGTAATCTTCTAATAATCTACTAACACTCTACTAATACTCCACTCTACTAATACGCTACTAATGCTCTACTAGTACTCCACTCTACAAATACTCTACTAGTAATCTACTATACTACTAATGCTCTAATAATACTTTACTAATACTCTGCTAATGCTCTAATAATACTTTACTAGTAATCTACTAATACTCCACTCTACTAATGCTCTGCTATTACTCTACTAATGCTCTAATAATGCTCTACTAGTACTCTACTAATACTCCACACAA
>QVTF01007124.1:0-30259 GCA_003573665.1 Oxygymnocypris stewartii | reverse complement strand
AGTATGAATAAACTTACATTAAAATACATTTAATCCTAATGCTAACATACAAACACAAAGAGTACATTTGAGACGTGCACAGTTGAAACACCTTAAATAACTTGCGTACACGTGATTTTTGCTCCACATGTGTATTAGTCTTCTCTTGATCGTACGCTTGAAATGTGTGAGCCTTTCCACTCCCAAGATATCGGTAAACGTTTTTATCAAGGTGAGATTATCATTTCACTATGTCCGTTCCACAATGAATAACTTATTATTCTTTTATGTTCGTTAACCTTAACATATATCATTGCAAACGTTACTCTGTGCTCTAAAAATAGACATATTTCATGAGATTGTGCCATACAAGGTCTTTTCGTTATCTGGAGAAACGTGCGAGTAGGTCAGTGGGGTACGGTTGAGACACAGTGGATTGGATTGGTGTAATATTGCTTCACATGATATTTAGTTGTACAGTATTATGATAATAGGATAAAAGTCACATTTACACGACGCAAATTCTTTTAAAGAATGATATTATTAATGGACATATTTTCTAACATGAATGTTAAAAGGATTACATGGCATTTTAAGAAGTAAACAAGGTGGTAAAGTGGGTACAGTTGAGACACCCTTTATAGGTGGCTATGTGCTGTATACAGTAACAGTCCAATCATAGACAATACAATACATACAGAGGCTGTGTGTGTTTGTGTACTGCTATGTCCTGCATTATGAGGACCAAAACAATAGGTTACCAGTAAATTCTAAACTTATGGGAATATTTTTTAGGTCCTCATGATGAAATAAGCTTATAAATCATACAGATTGATTGAAAATGTAAACGTTTCGAGTGATGCGTGGGTTTAGGGGTAGGGTTATGTAATATACGGGTTTGCATATTGTTATTTTTACTGTTAATTTTACATTTGCCATATATTTTTTTACCATATGGGTACAGTTGAGACAAAAATGCACCTCATGTTTATGAGCTAATTGTGGAAAATGTAAACTACTTATGGCTATTATCAATTTATGAAATTTTAGTACACAAGCAAAATAAATATCATGTGAAAAATCAACTCATTTCAGCATCTAGTTTTTGTGTAGTGATGAAAAAAGCAGAACATGTCTATACTGTAGGTTACAGAAGCATTTTGTGATGTTGTCATAACATTGGCCAGGAAAGCCGAAGTAAACAAATGTCTACCTAAATGTAAAGTAGTAATATAATTTAACATAAATAATGCACTACATGCTAATGCAAACATGCAAACAGCACTCGGAAAATGACTGAAGAAGAGATGGTTTTGTGATAGTTTTCATAAAACTGGCAAAGAATGCAAAGCCAAAGTGAACAAATATGAACATAAAATAAAGTACAAATATATTTTAAGATAAATAATGCACTACATGCTAAGGCAAACAAATAGGACTGGTATGAAGATGCACATTTTACATACATATTCAAATACTGGCATGTTATTTTACTACATACTCAAAATAATCCATTGTAATATGCTAAAAGTTGTTTCATTTAAAATATTTCGGTTTTAAGTTACAGAGCAAATTGAGAAAATGACCAAGAAAAGAGCCCAAACCACACGAAACCTTAGCTTAGCTTCTGGGTTTGATGCTAAAGCAGGTTTTGCAGAAGTGTGAGAGGTCTGGTTTTGATATTGCCATGCAGAACAGACTAAAATAAGCCCTTCATAGAGGCATCTATGACTTACAGTAAGTGGAGAGCGTCAGAACTGATAGCGTAAACCACTGGCTCCAGGGAGCATGATGCATCGAGCACTGCGTGGGGTGCATGGGCGGCTATGACAGAGATGAGTCAGCAATCTTACCAAGCAGAAAACAGAAAAAAAATGATTCGTCTTTAACATTAATCTTGATCTAGAGCGTAACATTCTCAGACAGATGATTCTCGGAGAGCTTTCAACTGTAGCGAGAAAAATGAATTGCAGGTTTGTTTTGTGATTTATTTTGCTTCAAAAGATGGTTAAGACTTTTACGTGAACTGTATGTATAAGGCCTTCTAAATGTTGATTTGCATAAAGATGCATCGCATGGTCGCATATGTTAATTATAATTGTTGTGGAATCATTTTTGATGCATTTAGCTTATTCAATTATTTTAAACCGTTACAGCATTTAAAGCTTTGTCAAGCATACTACTGTAACTTTTATGCTTTGCATTGTGTTCTGTTATGTATGTTGCATACTATATTCATTTTGCATGCTAATAAGTTAATACAATTTACTTTATCAAATCTGGCAATGAATGAGATACTTTCTCTTGACAGCTTTCTGGGCCACGTCATTTATTGAATCGACTTGACCGCTAGATTGCACACACGTCATTTGTTGACCATAATTTACTGCTTTTGCCTTTTCATATTATGTAGTGAAGATTCATATTTTATGCAACACAAAATACAAGTCCTAGCTTATGTGCATTAATATTTAATTGTAAAAAATCTCTTAACTAAATGCACAACATAGAAGATTGATTCAATATGATTTGTTTTGATGAAATGCAAATGTTGTAATTGTTATTTTAATATTTTCTCATTTATTTTACTGTGTTCTTGTCTGCTCAGTTACAGAATCGGCTGGGTAGCAACTTAATAATAATAATAATTCATTACATTTATATACGCTTTACATTGTGAGGGGGTCACCACCAGTGTGCAGCATCCACGTATAGAAGGTGGCTTTTTAAATAAGTTTATGTGAGTTGTTATGATTTCTGGTAAAGATGATGTTGAGCTGGCTAAATGTCAGCTTAATGTCACAGGAAAAGGACACGTATCAGTTGTTTGAGTAGAATCAGGTGTCATATGACTCTTAAATTGCCTATTTGATCATCCGAGGATGGTTTCAGTTCGATTTGTGATCATGCCGAACTATCCGAATTACGTATCGCGAAATGTTTGTGAAATGGTTTAGTCATTTCGTCTGGTCTCTTTTTTTAGTAGTAAGATTCAGCACATTTTTTGGAAGGGTGCAAAGAACAGGTTTGCTGATGCATGATGTCAGGGCACCGCGTGGTCCCGGCCCTCCGCTTTCTACGGCTTTTAGTCAGCACTGTAGATTCTCAAGACTGCAGATTGTAAATGCGTTAATTCTTTGCTTATCAGTTCATCGTGGGCAAGACTTCTCGCATATTTGGCTTGTTGTTATAAACTTTCACTTCACCACAGTTGAAAACAATTCATCGTGACTTTGTCACAAACCGGTCCAACACAATACCAAGAATGTTTATTGTACAAAAGTAAAAAAATGTGGATTTAAATGTATTAACATACTACCCAACAATATGCAAAACATAGGAATAAAAAGAAACAGTTTTTTATTGCATAAACAAGAAGTGCATTCCCAGACAAACACATATAGGAAGTGTTTTGTCCTTACATTTAAAACATAAGACTTTATATTTTTCTATCTGATTTTATGTTTATCTGAATTTGAATTGCTGTATTTAGCATGGTTTATTCCCGGCTGTTTGTGACTTTATCAGAACAGGCCTGACTTCATTCAAGGTCAGGACACACCAGATAACATGATAAATAGTATATCCATTATAGCTGTTTCTCTGTTAATATGTAGTTGGTAATTGGTGTGTGTTTGTATTTAAAGGACTGGTGTAATGAGGAAAAGCATGATCGAGATGACGGCGGCGGTGATATTTAGTCGTCCGCGACATGCTCGGGCGGTTCAGATAAAAGAGCCGTGACTCACGATTAGTATAGCTTTCTTAGTATAGTTTGTCCTCTGAAAACATGCTGTCCTTCCAGTTAGACAGACTCCTTAGTGTCAGCTTTACTCACCTTCATGTCTTTTGAAGCTTTATTTATTCCAGGATAAGCTGCTCTTTTAATTACATTGAAAGTGAATGGTGACTACAGCTGTACATCAAGATGTTTAACGCATTATTTTCAATGGATAAATTTAATTTGATTATGTTCCTCATATTAAGCTATCATATTATAACTAATTGTAATGTAGTGTGATATGGACTACTTTTATGATGCTTTATGGCACTTATTTGTCTTTATGTAGCTCGACAGGCCCTGATTCACTTTCAGTGTATGGAAATGTTCAGCTTAGGCATTCTGCTAAATATCTCTTTGTGTCTCATGGAAGAATTAAATTCATACAGGTTTACAACAACATGATGGTGAGTAAATGATGATAGCTAGCCTTGTACACTACCATTCAAAATATGGGGTCGGATAGATTTGTGAAGTGTCTTATTGGCAAGGCTGTGTTTATTTGATCAAAAATACACTAAAACAGCAATAGAGTGGAATATTATTACAATTTAAAATAACTGTATTTTAAAATTTAATTTATTCCAGTCTTCAGTGTCACACGATCCTTCAGAAATCATTTTAATATACTGATTCACTGCTCAAGAACATAATAACTCCTTATTATCAATGTTGAAAATAGTCATGCTGCTTGGTATTTTTGTGGAAACTGTTATCATTTTATTTTTCACAATTTAGAAAGTAAAAAAAAACAAACACTTAATTACTTGAAATAGAAATCTGTTGTAACATTATAAATGTCTTTACTGCACTTTTGCTGCACACATCCTTGCTGAATAAAAGTATTAATTTCTTAATAATCTAAATCTATACTGACCCCAAAATATTGTGCATTTAAGATGTACTTTGTAAACTCTCAACTTCTTAAAAACAGCTACAGAGATTAAGTCACTTTATAACTGTATAATTTCCCTTTGGTGGAAGACAGATGTGAAATAAGTGATTTTACTCAAAGAGTGACCGCTATGCCATGTGTATGACTACTCTTGTTGGTATTTTCAGTCATTTTCCCCATTAGACTTAAAATCAGTAGACCCTGTGTGACTAAATTTAGGAAAGCAATGTCACTCTGTCAAAAGACTGCAGCACATTTTAGATAGACAGACAGACAGACAGACAGACAGACAGACCAGACAGACAGACAGACAGACAGACAGAGAGACAGATAGACAGACAGAGAGATAGACAGACAGAGAGTTAGACAGACAGAGAGACAGACAGACAGACAGAGAGACAGACAGACAGACAGACAGACAGAGAGATAGACAGACAGAGAGACAGAACAGACAGACAGAGAGATAGACAGACAGAGAGTTAGACAGACAGAGAGACAGACAGACAGACAGACAGATGTGTCACATGATGATGTCCTACAGTGAGAGACTTGATCAGTCTACAGATTTCTGTAGTCTCCGCCCCACTCCTCATCCTCCACCAATCAGAACAGAGCAGTGCTCATTGTTTGCAGCTGCTCTGGCGCACAGGAGCTTTTTTAAGCTCTCTGTTGATGAGTGCAAACTTTTCACAGCACAGAAGTATTGTCTGGCTAGCCATTGAAAAAATATGCTTTCTCAAATCTTGACCTTTTTTCCCTTCCTTTCAGTATGGTACTATGATGTTTTCACATTTGATCTGCCACATCTTCTGTATTTTATTAATTTTATACATTTTTCTATTTGTTTCGGGCTCTTTGATAGACTTAATGGAGAAAATGGGGGTAAAGGGAAAAAAATAATCAATTTTATGAGGTTTTGTGGACGTTTTCTCAGCTTCTTTCCACCCTTGATCAAATCAACTTGAGTGAAACGAGTTTATAAAGCTCATTTTGATATATATTTGCAAATGGAACAAGGTTGTTTCGGTTGCAAGCACTTCAGTGCCTTGTACAGAGAACAGTATTGAAGTGTAGAGCCGTGTATTAAGTGTTGTAATGCCGCAGTCGGCCAGCTGGGGTCGCCAAGCACCGCTTATAGCTGCAGCTCGGTTTTTCTGTTGTCTTTTAGTTGTTTCGGCGCAGGCATCTCTCCCCAAATGCCACAAATGAGTAATTAGAGTCATTTTGAAACAAAGGGAACTCTCTTTTATTTCGCAGTTTCATTTACAACGTGCGACCTTTAGCCGGCAGCTATTTCACAAAAATATGGTCGTTTTTATGGTCATAAAGAGCACAGACACTGTACAGATTGTGACCCGTTGAGTTTATCTAAATTTACCGTGATTAGGATTCAATCTCTTCTCGTATTTAGATGACAGCTCAATACTTTCTTAACAAATTACTCATAAACGACCACTGTTATACACATTCTTATGGTTTCTGTGGGGACTATGTGCTGCTTTGCTTCGGTTAACATGGTAATTCCCTGTAAATGTGTTATAAAACAAACACCTGAAGCCATTTTGAGTCAGTCCCATGAAATTAACGCTATTTTGACATTTCTTTATTTGTAGAAAATCGTCCCTTATGAGCATTTGCTCAAATTGTACTTCACATGATGTATTTGCATTGTTAGGCCTACTTTACCTTTTGAAATATTAATCTGATCTCTAAATGTCACCATTCTGGGTTTCAGTGTCTCTAAATGTCTCTTTTGCTAACCACATTCTGAAATATGATTAAATATCCAGATTAACATAAATCCAGAGGGTGGTTTTCACGAATTGCAACACACAGCAATTTTTAGCGTGTGTGTTTATTTCACATGTGTTGGAGTGTGATAATTAGTCAAGATGATTCATTTTCACACGAATATACAGGCATAATTAAAATTAATAATATAGTGATTTTGTTTCCAAATCATACAACTCCAGTACTGTAATATAAATGTACATTTAAAAAGTGAACAGTGAAAATTATTAGAAACCTATCTAGCTCTTATAGTCTAATTTATTCTGGTTGATTTCTCATTAAATCATTTTTGATATCACATAAAGCACATTTTTAGGTCTGACAAAATGCTTTTTGTGTGTAGGATATGCTATGCTACTACCAGAATAGATGTTTTCATATCAAAGGCCGTGTTCTTCTTTATCTTTATGTATGTATCATTGTATATTAACTGAAGTGTGATTTGCATTTTCAGTCAGATCCTCCGAGGGCGTTTGTTTCCTGAGCTACACCTCTTATCGAAAAGTTCTCCAATTTGCTCTCGTATATCAGCATTTTATTTTTTCTTCAGCTTAAATGTGTGACAACCGAAATAGATTTATAAGACAAGATGCTGGCTTTCAGTCTACATCACAAATTTAATTTCTGTATATTCAAATTTAAAGTGATCTAAATGAACCTGTGTATAGATTTATTTATTTTTTGTCCAGCTCTGGTGTTAACAAAACATTAAATGCAGTTCCTTGATTTGTCACCAGAATATACTAAGAGGGATGCTTCAGAGTGTTTCTTCTTATTGTAAAATGAGGGCATGTGCTTAATACAAAAAGCCACATAATCAATATGAGTTTTAAAGAAACAATCGATGAGAGGAACATGCCGCCCGTGCTCGAGTTTCCTCACACAATTACCTCACTGACATTTTGTGTTTCACACACGTTGGGCGTTTAGAGTTTCTATCTTTACAGCCAACACAAAAAACTATTATACACATTTAGAATAAAAGTTTCCAATTCATATTTAATGCTTAATAAATTAATCACATAAATGTTCAACTACAATAAGTCATTCACTACACAGCTGTCTTCTCGAAGTGTGGAAAATAATTGCTTTGATTATAAATAAAACAAGCTGATTTTTTATTTGGTACATTTAAACGTATTAGATTGACTTCTGTGTTTTTCTCACGCAGCTAAAGTGTGCCGTTTCCTGTTTGCTATTACAACATCAGACCTGTTTTGTTTTCTTTCTTAGTTCATTTTATCTTTAGCTGTCTTCGTTATCTAATAATGTGATTTATGGGAATATCACACATGCAGTTCTGTAGGATCTGTCGTATGTGTGCCATGTGCATGTAGGCTGCAGCCTTTAATTATGACATTCTGGTTCACACATTGTGGGTGGATGAAGAAAATGTTCCATAAAGCCGCCTCTAAATCAATATGGGTTTAGTGAGATTTGGAATGTAGTTTGATAAGAGATATCACATTGACTGTTTCAGTATTAGTCAGTGGAAACGGTTACAGACCGGCATATAAAGGATCAGCTTCAAACCGAAGATTGTCAAATTTGTGTTGTCTGCATTGTATTAATGATGAAGGGTGAGTGGTTTTGTTTCTGAGTTGTTCTTCCATCTTAACTGTGCTGATTAGACTGCTTGTTTTAAGTTAATAATGAGAGGTTGATTTGCTGGATTTAGGGATATTTGAGATGACTGTTGTGCTTGTGAAGGGTGTGCGTTGAGAGTTGTGGGCATCTATATGATGAATATGACTATATTGTTTGCGTGCCGTGTGTTTTAGTTGCAGGGACGTTGACTATAGCTGAATATATGTGTGCGCGTGACCGCTCGTGGTGTGTGTTGAGTGGAAAGGAAGCTCTATGACAGGCGTTCTCTTTGTTCTGAAGCATCGATTTGAATGCACTGGCTGATAAAGACCGTCAATCAGTGGTTCTGGTTTTACTTCAGGACTGATTTTTACACCGTTCTAAAATAGTTCAACATGCAGAGGTTTATAAATGTCAGTGAAATCAAATATTGGAGTGTGTAAATATTGCTATAAACATGAACATGCTACTTTAGACTATTTTGCCATCTAAAATTTCTTAAGGACTGATTTTTACACCATTCAAAAATCATTTTCCATGCAAATATTAATAAATAGCCATAAAATCAAATACGGTAGTGTGTAAATATTGCTATAAACATGAACATTTACATTTATGCATTTAGCAGACGCTTTTATCCAAAGCGACTTACAATTGCATTCAGGTTATACATTTTCATTAGTATGTTAGTATGAACATGCTATTTTCTTAAGGACTGATTTTTACACCTTTCTAAAATAATTTTCCATGCAAATATTAATAAATAGCTATAAAATCAAATAGTGTAGTGTGTAAATATTGCTATAAACATGCTACTTTAGACTATTTTGGTATCTAAAATTGCTTCAGGACTGAAATTGTTTACCATGCCAAAGTTAGCTAATGGCCTTACTATCAAATATTTGTTAAATATTGCTATAAACATGAAAATGCCACTCGAGACAATTTTGGTATTCACCACTCAGATTTTTACACCTTTCTAATATTGTGCAGGCAAAAGATATTTGAGATTGGTATAAACATATGCCCATTTTGGCATCTAAGGTTCTATTGAAATTCATGCTGTCTGTAGCTGTATCTGTAGGTGCAATATATATTTAATGCAGGTGTGTGTTCTTTTGTCTTGCATGTCTAGTTTAAACAGATTCATTGGCACTAAAATGCTGTGGGGATGGTGGTGTATTCATAACTTGACATGCCTATTCTATTTTCCACACTAAGCTTGATTTTGTGTGGTTAGTTGCATTTTATTATTTGCGTTAAGCTTTGTTTTTTTCCAGCTCTCTGTGATCAAAACAGACCTGTGACCCATTTTTGTCTCTCGACCCACCGGTTACATCACCAACTCACAAGATGTTTTTTTTTAAACAGGAAATGGCCACATGATCAGTTTATCACCCCCGTTGTCCTTTTTATTGTGTCTTTACTCATCAGTAAAATGTCTGTGTTGCCTATTAAAGGTTTATCAGAGAAATAAACTACAATGTCATCCTATTCAACACAGTAGGTGATTTTCAACACTGAAAGCAAAATACAGGATATGTTATTATGCAGATGAAATCTTGCATTTACTCTGCACACTGCTGTCCATCATATAAGGACAACTGTGGTATTATGTTTAGCTCTGATGTGCATTAGGCGCTTTGTGAAGCCAATGCGATGGTTCAAAGCAGCTGTATTTGGGCTTTTTACAGCAGTCTTCTCCCGTGATGGACTGAAAACTGCCGAGGGCTCCCGAAATTTAGATTGTGAAAACAAGATGATGACATAAGAGAAGATAAGAGCAAACTGTTGCTTCTGACAGTCGAGATGTGGTATTGTAAGTATTGTAAATAGCACACGGCTGAGACGTGACACTCGAGCTGACTTCCACATTGTAGTTTATTTGAAAGTGGCCCGATGGCACAATTGTTCTGCTTTGAGCGAGGAAATTGAGCAAGGCCACTTATTTAAGCAGTGACCGGGAAATACGTAATTCAATGTCCTGAAAAATGCACTGTATCTGAATTCTGTTGCCAAATTACATGACTAATAACTCTGTGAACCTGCTTATTTTTAGATTAACTTATTTTTACAATTAAAGCATGGAAATGCGTCACTGAATAACCACGCATGTATTTAAACTAGATAAACTGAAGCTTTTATTTAATATAATTCTATTATTCTGTAACAAATGTGCTTTTGCATCTTAAGCTGCTTTGGATAAAATGTATGTTAAATGCATAAATGTAAATGATAAATAATTGCACTTCTGATCCGAGTCCATCTAACATGTAGTGTACTGCAATATTCAACACATAACCTTGTATAGACAACCATACTAAGTACACAAGAATTAACTAGCCTTCTGGGCTTTGAAGAATGTGAATTCTTCAGTACAATAACCATCTTCAGCTTTAGTCTGAGTTAGTCTGTTTGCTCTTCGTGATTTTTTTATTCCCTTACTGGAAGCTTTAAGGAAGCGCGGCATATTTCACTGTGACCTTTAACCTTTCATTTGTCTCTTTGAAGAACAGCTGCACTAGTCTTACTACACGCAACACGGGACTATTTCTGCAGCTCTGGAAAAGCAAAAAATGTTGCCTTTTGTGCAGAGTGGAATAAAGGGTTCTTTGTGTTGGCGTTTATGAGCTACAATATTAGCGTTTGTTTATGTTCACCGTCTGAGCCGTATTCTGGAACAGATTATCAGTGGTTGTCAAAGATAAAATGCTTTTTCTGATAGTGAGTTTATGCTCATTTGATATTAAAAACAGTTTGCTGAGAGAGAAAAGGGGAGAGAGCTGTGTTTGTGTGTGCGTGGGTTGGTTTCAGCACAGATGGCACCAGCCAAAAGCATAGGATGTTTAAATGTCAGGCTAAAATACCATATCCTCCACAAAATATAGTACAGTCTCGGCCTGAATAACTTGACTCTTTTTTTCTTTCTCTCTCTCTCTTTCTCTTTCTTTTTTTTTGAGAAAACCACAAGATTTTCAGTTTTGTTTTTCGGGCGTAATTTGGTTGATCATTAAGCTCATCATCTTTGTGTTAAGACAAACATTCCAGGAACCTGAACATCGCCAGCGTTATTCAGAAAGCCTCTCGCTCTGGGCTTTATGTTGGGTTTTGTTGCACACGTCAATCACTTCTTCATATCAATTTACGGGTCATTAACCGCTAGTGTTAATCGTTTTTGTATTGTGCGCACATTTGTAATGCAGTTCTGGTGCAGATCGGATTGCACTAATAATGCTTATCCCAAGTTTAACATGATTAATTGATATTCCAGATGCATTGTGGTTGCTTTTAATGCATGCACTGTCAGTACAGAAATGCATATTTTAATTAGTCCATCAATCAATTAATCGTATTTTACCCTTTTATTAATCAGTAGATGATATTCTGGGATTAATATGGGATCAAGTGATGATCCAGATTCAAAAATGCTGCTTTTTATACTTTAATAGTGCGATTTGTAAGTTTCTCTGCAAACTATTTCACATGGTGTGAAACAGAAAAAAATATAATTGGTAAACCATAAGATTAAGATTGTTTCCTTTGACCTTTATACTGCAGAGAGACCATTTTAAGTCATTTTCAGGTGAGATCTGGCTGTTGGCTCAGCATTAAAAACGAATCTCTGAATCTCTGATCCAAAACAACAGGTCAAACCACAACATTGTGTAGAAATGCATGCAGTGAGATTTTAAATTTCATCTGCTCACATTGAGATCTAAATGTTACATTTCAAAATTCACCTTAGTGGTTTATGCCTGTGTAAGTGTATACTGTGCATGTCTGTGTATTGTTGTGTGTGTGTGTGTGTGTTGTGTGTGTGTGTGTGTGTGTGTTTACTCCCACCTGTGGTTGTGACAGTAGGAGGGCTGCAGACATTTTAACGGCAGTCTCATAAACACTCCCGCATGAAGCAAAAAGAGCAAAAAAATACCCAGTTGCACACGGTCGACATTTTAGTAATTTCTGAAATGTTGTTCAAATTGTTGCCTTTTGTTTTTGATGTTCATCCTAATTAATTTTTGAGACTTCACTCTGCATTTGAGAAAGGAAATGAGCACATAGCATGCCATCAAAGTTTCCATGTTTACATAAATGTCTTGCCTTCACCTAATAACCTTTATGCTTTTAAATGAATCACTTATAAATGCTAAAAAGTTATTTATGGATATTTGAACTGCTTTTGGTTATAGTATTGGTTATTATGCTTGAGATCCTCTGACATTTTTCTCATGCATCTTTTAGTTGTCCTTTTAGACAAGTCAGTGTTGACTAATATAAGAACAATAAGGAATTTAATTATATACTTTAAAAAAACATGTGGGTAAGAGTGGATGAGCTGTGTCGAAGGCTGGTCTCTGTTGACTGTGAAGTTTCAGTATTAATTGTCAGCGTGTGTAGGTGTAACTTGTTATCAGCAGTCAAAAACAGCGTATGATTTTACTCAAACTATTCGTTTCAGAGTTGTCATCATCTGTGTTGCTCATAACGCTGTGGCTACGGACAATATTTAGCGTGACTTTTTGGTAAAAACTGTACTAGGTTTGTTAGATGACAATGCAAACGCGTGTGCAGAAAGATTAGAAGAGTTTGTACGAAAGTGAAAAATGTTATATTTTGACACTATAAAGCATTAAATTGTGTGAGGCACACCGCAACAAAAAGAGCTGCTATGAAAGTGCTGGAGATGAGAAAAGGACGGTAACATTTGTTTTGATCTTCTTCAGGAAGATCTACATCAGCACTGCCTTCATGTGTGCAGCTCTCAAATTACTGCTTTCAAATCTCCAGTTGTCTTTCTCAGGCTTTCACATATTTTAGTACTCTTCTTTTTATTATTTTGTTGTGTCGTAGGAGAGGAAAGACAGGAGTGAATTCAACAGTCTGCCCACGGCAGTTTTGTATTTTATGCCTAACCACGAAGATCATCGAACGCACTTCTTTTCTTCTCCTCGCTGCCTCAAATGACTAATTCTGATCAAGTAGAAATACAGCGTAAACCGTCTGCTTTTTTAGAGCGTGGTCATATTTTCTTTTGAAATGTAGAAATTGAGATATTTCTGTTGTAGGATGAAAGATCTTGGATTAAAGCTTCGGGTTGTTTTGGTTTCTAAAACCCCCTAAAACCCTCAAATCTGAATATTGTTCAATTCTTTCTAAATTGTACATTTGATTGGCTAATTTTATAGAAATATCTAAACATGCTTTAGTGAGGTATAATTGGTTTCTTCTAGGGATCTAAAGAAATACAGTTCTTTGCACTTTGGCATGTTGTTTACATTCTTTTGTTTTCTTTACTCTCTAAAATTATCAATTTTGAATTATTGTGTAAACTTTAATTTGGGGACACATTTGTCTTGTAGTTGTTTTTATATAAATAAATTGAAGTCATTTTGAAACTGATGGTTTAGGTGATATTATAGAGACACAAGGGAAATTTTGCCTCAACCCACTCAAGTTTCGTTGGAAAAAAATCTTTAACCTTTTCAGCAACAACAAATGCCCATCAAAAGTCAGAGAGAGAGAGAGAGAGAGAGAGAGAGAGAGGAGAGAGAGAGAGAGAGACAGAGAGAGAAGTCTGTTTTTCAGGCCACGAGTGTTTTGAGACAGACATCTTAAGGACAGCATTTGTGATATTCATTTCGGTTATGACTCAGTTTTCTCTCATTTGAAACTACAGATTTTACGACGATTCACGGACTGATTGAATATTTCTTTCATGAAAATGTATTTCGATGCGTCAAATTGGAACGGCATACAGCTGATATTTTTAGGATGCATTTCAGAGATTACAAACTTACTACATGAGTTTTGAGATCTACTGGTTTTAAATTTGAGCACTTGAAATGTTTTAAATACTAATGTAGGCTTTCTATTATTTATTTGATTTGATACAATCCAACTAAATCAATATAGACACAATCACTTAATCATATGTTTATCTTTCATCCTAGTTTGAATGTGTATTTCAGAGCAACTCAACAGAATTAATAGAGACCTCATGCACATGTTAAACTTTTAATATTAGATTTCTCATTTTAGTTCTAATTCTAGTTATGGTTAATAAACCTGCCTAATTTCTAAACACAGTAATTTAAGTAGAGTCTAAATGCATCATGTATTTCCATCAAAGCCGTATTTTTACAGGCGAGAGTAGGCCTTGTGTTTTTGACCTTTTGAAGGTCACATGAATATACTGAGCAATATTTCGAGATTGAGATTGATTTGGTGAGTTAGTTGTTTTCTCATGAACTGTCTCATCACACGTAGCAGATATTAGCATCTCACTTCCTGTTTAAATGTTTGTTTACCATTTGAAGGTGCTATTTTAACCCTCCCAGCAGCGGCCGTTCAGACTCTTTCTTATGTGCTGTTTCTCTCCTTGTTGATATTCTTTTGCATTGAATAAAACAAATGTAAATTATGATGCTCCCTTTGACAAATACTCTTTGACCTCAATTGAGAGAAAAACACACCGCCTCTGAAGTCTGTCAACTCCCACACAACCTCTAAAAGTGCCTGTAGACGGTCTGAATAATAATTGCTATAACTTTATCAGAAGCACACTGAGCTGATAAATCATGTTGATCTGCTCCGTGTTCTTTAATGCAGCACGGCAGAGACAATAGTGTTTTAGCGTATTATCTGATACTCACTTCAGATACTGCACAAATTTGACTGTTATTTAGTAACCTGACTTTGTCTTCATTGTGTCATAACCTCTCCTTCTCTGTCTCATTCAGAAGAGCAAACACACATTTTTCTTGATATCTGGCAGCCTTTGTGCATGAAGACATTTCTCGCCTACCATCCACCGACGGAGCTGGGGCTTTTTCCCTCGGCTCACGCTGGAGACGGTTACTAATCACCGTTTTCTAATTTGAAACTCATTTATCAACTGGCCTAGAGTCATAGATACGAGATAAAGCCGTCTGTGCTTGCGTCAGCATGCGACACGCATCACTTTATGAGAGCTCAGCAAAGACTTGTTTGCCTATATTTCCCTCGAGTGTCCGTAGGCTCCCGGACGTAAAGCTGCGTATTTGCTCTCACGTCATCTAAGCACAAACAACATGGCAATTATTAATGGTAAAGTGCATTTTCAGAGTTAAAGGTCACATATTTGTGATCACAGTCATTTTAGGGTGTTTCTTAAATCTCCTGTTCAAACTATTTGAGTTTTTATACTCCATTCTTACTGGAAACAGGATTTATATCTCATAAGATTAGAGATTCATAACGTACACTAATATTCGAAAGATCTTTTGAAGAAATTCATTAAATTGATCAAAATTTATAATTGTACAATTTCAAATAAATGCTGTTGTTTTGAGCTTTCTATTCATCAAAGAATCCTATAACACAAAAACATATGAAGCAGGATAATTGTTTTCAACACTGACACCGAAGACTGTAATGATGCTGAAAATTCAGCTTTGATCACAGGAATAAATTACATTTTAAAGTATATTAAAATAGAAAAAAAATATTTTAACTGCAATTTTGATCACATACAGTACATGTAGACTTTTAAACAACAGTGAATATCAACATAATGTGATACAAGAGTGTCCAAAATTGGCACTTTATATTTTAAATTCTTGCCCTCTAATACATGTTATCATTATTTTTATAAAAAGGTTGCCCCTTAATGTCACATCTGTTACGATATTGTATTTCTCAGCATTAAAGGAAGGACCGATCGATGGTATAATTAGCCATTGTCTCACATAATTAAAAACAACAATAAATCAAAATGCATGTGCTGAAATGCATGTGCTTATTATTCTTTTTTAATACAAATATTTATATTAGGTCATCTAATGCACAGAATTAATGATCAAACACATGATAAATGAAAACTCCTCAACCCATCAGAGTAGTGTTTCACAATGTCTCTCCTCACAGCATTCGTCAGCGCAGACCGAAAGCGAGAGGCTTGTTTGCACTTGGATCTTTAAAGAATAACCACGAGGAGAAATAGAGACATTAAACTCACTCACGCATCAATTAACAGGTCAAAGACTCGCTCTCCAGTGACCTGCGGAGCGGCGTGAATATTTAATGAACAGAGAAGGGTGTGAGTGCTGGCGTGAGGAGCTTCTCGTAACCTGCCATTGTTTTTTTGTGGGACGTAAGTGCATTGTGGTCATATTACAGTAAATACGGTGTTAAAAACACATCATAAACAAAGTCAGATTTAAACGTGACATGCAGTATTCAATCATGCACATGTTTAATCCATTTCCTGTAATTATTTGTGAAATCTATTAGCAATTTCTGAGTGTAAATTGTTTCTACACTAAAATGTATGTCCATAATATATGATGTGCTATAGCAAATAGGTGTTTTGTGTCATAGCTAACTATATCATGTATCAGGATCCAAGATGCATGTTTTATAACACTTCTTTGATAACACTTTGAATCACCCCACATGAAGTTGTGTATCTTGTGTTTTTGGTCTGGCTGCGTGTGTCTTTGTGTAGGCCAGCGACTCACTGTGTGTGTGTGTGTGTGTGTGTGTGTGTGTGTGTTTGTTTGTGTCTGTGTGTGTGTGTGTGTCTGTGTCTGTCTGTCTGTGTCTGTGTGTGTCTGTGTCTGTGTGTCTGTGTCTGTCTGTCTGTGTGTGTGTTTGTCTGTGTGTGTCTGTGTCTGTGTGTGTGTGTGTGTGTGTGTGTGTGTGTGTGTGTGTCTGTGTGTGTGTGTGTGTCTGTGTCTGTCTGTCTGTGTCTGTGTCTGTGTGTGTGTGTGTGTTTGTGTGTGTGTGTGTGTGTGTGTGTGTGTGTGTGTTTGTCTGTGTGTGTGTGTTTGTGTGTCTGTGTCTGTCTGTGTGTGTGTGTGTGTGTGTGTGTGTGTGTGTGTGTGTGTGTCTGTGTCTGTGTCTGTGTCTGTGTCTGTGTGTGTGTGTGTGTGTTTGTCTGTGTGTGTGTGTCTGTGTGTGTGTGTGTGTGTGTGTGTGTGTGTGTGTCTGTGTCTGTGTCTGTATGTGTGTGTGTGTGTGTGAGTATCTTCGCGCACTCGTCCGCAGTGTCTGGTTTCCCATCAGGCCCTGAGAGAGCGTTTCTGGCTGTTATCTCTTTAGTCACGAGCAGCGCCGTCCCCTCCAGCGCTGACAGAGAGACGGGTGCGAGCCTTTCTTTCACTTCTTCTCAAACGCTCTCAATCTACACTTTTACTTCACTTACTGTCTTGTGAGACTGAATTAGCTCAAGGGCAAGGTTATTGCTCAGACCATGCACTTTCATAACTCAAGAGACGTAATAGAGTTTGCATTGCATGTTTTATTAGTTGTTTCAGTATTTGTTTCTGAATCTGTATAGCAGCTCAGATCAATTGGTTTTGGGAGGAATGTGAGATCATATTCAGATTGAGATTTTGATTACAATATTTGCTATTGTTGCAAAACTGAGTCCATTTTATGATTACCGGGCCCTTTTTTCAGGACAAACAAAAGAAGCACATGAAAACTTCTCCATTTGTTCTAACATTTAATCTCACTGTGGTCTTTAAGAAAATATCGCATTTGTAAGTTTCTATTTTATTTTGGACAGACATTTTTTTAGAATCTTTATTTATTTAAATCAATTCAATTTATTTTTTAACCTTATTTATTTATTTGAATTATTATATTTACATTTTTGAATTTGAATTTATTTGAATTAATAGTTTTATTTATTTTTGTTTTAATTACTTTATTTGAATAGATTAAGTAATAGTTATAAATGCTTATATTTATGTTGATAGCGTGTTTTAATCTAATCCGAGTCTTTCCTGTAAATCTCTCAGCCGTGTGTCATCACGTATCATGTATTCTTCAAGGATGTGGGCTTTATACGTGTCTCAGGCATCAGTGTTTGATCAATGGGGGACTAACACTCGATCATGTGGTTGAAGAAGAGAGGAGACAGCTGTCATGCACAATGCAAATTAAACTCTGTGGGTTAATATGAATTTGTTTTTGACATCATTTTCTAGCACAGGTTGTACCACTGCTTTTCCGTTGACTCGCGATTGCCACAAACTATTTGTTTTTGCCACCTTCTTTATTGAAAAAAGTGTGATGTGATTTTCAAAAAACTGTTTGATAAATGTGTTCAGACGTGTTGTTTTCCTCTGTGACAAAGGCAAATACAGTGTGTAATATTTTAATAGCTGCATGCTTTCACTGTCATAAAGATCAAAATGGAACTTTTTAGCATTCATATTGTGATCTTTGAGAAAAAAAACTTCATCTCAAATAAAAGTTTACTTTAGAGAAACATCTTACTATATGCCATAAAATTGAAATATTGACTATTTAAAGCATGACTTTGAAAGAGCAAACTCTTCCAATAAGTCAGTTCTTTTTCATTTAATGGTTAATTAGATTATCATCTCAAAGCCCTAATAATTTTTTATGAAAATCTTAGTCAGAAAACATGTCAGGTGGCATTATTTGTATACGTGCTGACGTGACATAATTACAGCTCTTGTAATATGAGGTTTAAGTATTATATTCCTGAAAACTGAACAAGTGCACATGCACGGCTAAACTTGAATCACTGGTCAAATGATGTAGGTTCTTTCCCAACCCAACTTTTTTTCCTTCGGTTATGCAAACATTAAGTGAACATTCCATTTTAGAAGTTTGCAAACATTATAAGAATGTTACTTTTGAATGTTCTCCGAAACAAGTAACATTTAAAAATTCAACTACAACTTTTTGTTATGTTCCATGAAAAATCATTTATTGTGCTAATGTTTTGAAAACACTATTAAAGATGAAACCCTATAAATATGTTCTAAGAATGTTTTGCTATCGTTTCATTAAGTTAAAGAAACATTATTTCTAGATGTTCTCTGGATGATCAAAACGTCCAGTTTTTTAAATGCCCTAAAGTTTTTTATATATTACTTATGAACTTTAAATAAGCATGCATTGTTATTTTTGACAATTAACATTTAAAAAACATTAGATCACATCCAACTTAAGCATTTCAGAACTGTTCTGTGAATCATAAATAGATATTGTTGTTGTTGTTTCGTTTAACAGTGGAAGAGCATTTGTTCATAACTGAGAGAACTTTGCAAAAAACGTTAACCAAAGTTCTGAGATCGTTTCTTGTTTTTGACCTTTGAAAGCAAATAAGATCAGCTCTATATTCTAAAAGTCTAGTCCGTGGCGGTCATTATTTTCTCTGTGCTTGTATCTGTGTAATGAAGTCCACCCGCTCGCTCTGGGAACAAAGAGACTTCTCTCACTCATGACTCTGTGGATCGGGGAGGAGGGGGTGGAAAAGAAAACACAAAGCAGCAGAAACGGGGCTGTTGAGGGCACGGCCTCAGGCTCTGAAACCCCAGCCCTGCTATTACTGCACGTCTGCAGAGAAGCGCTCACAGACAGGTGCCGCGGGCTCTCTCCTGACGTTCAGTCCTTGTGATTCTGGAAGGTAACTGAAGTTGTGTGTTTTGTGCAGGTCACGGCGAGGAGAGACAGAGCAGTGACTGTGTCCAGCAGAACGGCGTCAGACGTGGGCCGCAGCACTTGAGGTCAGCCGCTCACGCAGCGCACTGTGTTTATTCTGCCTTCAGGTCCTCCTGGGAAGTTCCTGCTTAAGAGTTCGGAAGTCATGATTATGATGTGAAGTGATTTAGCTTGAAGTAATACGGATGACTTGAGCATATTTAACCCAGCTAAAAGGGAATGTTCATTAAGAGTTATCAGGTCTTTTATAATATTCCCAAAACTTTAGCACAAAATATTATTATAAATCTTTCATAATGTTTAAAGTTTTCTTTTTATATGCTTATTGGTTTTTAATGTTCAGAGAACATTCAAAAGTAATGTTCCAATAATGTTTGCAAAATAGTCAAATGGAACGTTGCATAAAAAATCATTTGGAAATATTTGGATGATTTGAACGATCACACATTTCTGTTAGCTGGGAACTTACAAAGTGCAACAAAATAATGCTCATTAGGTGTGATTTAAGCTTTATGTATTTTATTACTCGTGTGCAACTGTATTTAATGATTGAAAATGTATTTTTTGTCACACAATGTTTACAAGTTAGATTACATTACATCAACATTCACAGTCTTGCTTCCAGAAGTATTTTTATCATTCATTTTCTATAAAGAGATTTCTCAAAAAGAACGTTCAAAGACCAACCAGCTTAGAGATGGTGAAGTTTCATAATCATAAAATATCATAAAACTCTTGACTTGCAGTCATTTATTGTTTATTATGTATCATATTAAGTATAATACAAATATCAAACACAATTGTGTTAAGTATGATACAAATATTTGAATAGTTTATATATATACATTTTAATAAATGTATTAATTTATTAATTATTTACTTTCTTGAATGTAATATTTCTTTATTTATTGATGATGTTCCACGAAAGTGCCTTGAAATCACTGACTTCTACAGAAGTGTCTTTTCAGAGCTCGTGTAGCTCTGTCCTGAAAGGTTTATAACTCGATTGAGAAGACGAATGGATTGTTCTTCTGGAACCCAACCATCATAACATGCTCTTATACAATCCCATGTTCCTCATGTCTCATTACCACATCCTGGTGAATGTGACTGTGGCATGACTTGAAGACAGCACGGTTGATTTATTTTCAAGCTAAACTGCTGTGGACTGGTAAAGACAAACAACAGAGCAGCACTAGCTGAAGTATGCAGAGCCATGTAACACAGACACTTATCACTGCTAATAAATGTTTCCCTGAAAAACACGATCAGTTTGACATTTGTCTTTGTCTGTGGTCGGACTTGTGACTGTTTATTTTAACGGTGTTTATGTTGAGCTGTCCTCCTACGATCTGTCTGCCAGTCGAGAACAGAGTGGTTGAGATGTGGTTTACATGTACGCAGTGCATTCCCAGAGTCTGTGTGTGAAGACGACACGTGTAACGCTCTCAAATGTCACTCACACATGAGATGTTCGACATACAAAAACTGCCTGTTTGGGACATTTCTGCAGTTTGTGCCATTGCATTTCTGCTTGCCTTGATTTTAGGAGGATGCATTTCCTGAGTGTGACTATTAATAGATTTGTTTTTGTTTTTTTGTTATTACACCATCATGTTACCAGGAAGAATATGTTAGATGAATTAGTAAATGATGGTGCAACTACTTTTGCAGTGCTATTTGAAGTGTACTAAAAACCTCAAACACTTTATTTATAATTTACATGTGCAAGTGTAATTGTAAAATGTGTTTGATTTTTTTAATTTAGATCTTGGTTTAAGATTGCAATTTATGATCTTGTTTTAAGACTGCAGACGTGTTTGTGCAATGCAGTGCAGTGTTGAGTAATGCAACGGCTGAATTTGGATTATGCAGATGCCATATTTAATCCTCCCACTATTAACACTAATGGGTGTCGGTTAAATCGAGCGGTTGAATCATGAATGTTAAAAGTCAGATACAGACTCATGGGTTAAGGTCACTGAAGGATTTGTGACTTTAGAGTGAGTCGTTGTTTGCTCAAATGAGAACGTGTGATTGGTTCTTAATCAGTGGTTAGTTGATGATAAACATGTAGAAAATAGAAAGTGGGTTGAGATTCAGAATAATATTTGAAAAGTGGATTTGTCACAGAATGTTTGCCAAACCAACAAAACAAAAAACGTTTCTTTCCTTAGAAGGTTTATTATTGTGTCGTTTATTACTTGTTTTTTTATTTCTATTGGTTTTTCGTTCATTTTCTCAGCTTTTTGTTGTAGGCTTTTATCACATCATAAATTACATTTTATATCAACCACAAACTATGATTTAAAAAGTAATAATAAAATACAATAATCATTTAAATTAATCACTTGATATGGAATTTATGTACTTTTATTTATTATATATAATATACTGTGTGTATTAATATTATTTAGGACGATAACTCAAACACAAATGAATGCTTGATGCACATCATGCTACAATTTTTTATATTTCCCATAAATGTCAACACATATCATAAACTTTTATGAATTTTCTGAGGTTTTTGTTTTCAGGATTTTTTCTCATAAATAAGATTTTAACGCAGACTCTTTTAACAGAAATGTCCTATTTCCACTATAAACCACAATCTATGATTAGAATAATAATAATAATTTGATATGAAATGTACTTTTATGATATATGATATCATGTAAATGTCAAAACATAATAAAGTGTTAAAATATAATTTTCTCAGCTTTGTTTTTCTGGCTACTTTCTTGTCATAAATTTGATATAAATGACAATTTGACATGAAGTTTACTTAATCTATTATATAATACTATATTAATATAATATTATTATAAAAGTAATATGAGTGTGTGTGCGTGCGTGTGTGCATGCGCGTGTGTGTGTGTGAGAGTGTGAGTGTGTGCGTGCGTGTGTGTGCGTGCGTGCGTGCGTGTGTGTGTGTGTGCGTGCGTGCGTGCGTGTGTGTGCGTGCGTGTGTGTGTGTGTGTGTGTTTGTGTGTCTGCGTGTGTGTGTCTGTGAGTGTGAGTGTGAGTGCGTGCGTGCGTGCGTGCGTGTATTTTAAAAGATTTTATTTTGAACTCAAATAAAGTCAAATGAATGCTTTGATGCATGAAACTGATCTTCTAAACTGATAAGCAGCCTGTGTCTCTCGGTGCTGAGGGTTCAGATCGGGGCACTTCAGGACACGAAGGGTCATGAGTTATAACAGCGATCTCACACTTACTGCACATAGAGCTACAGGTGCTGCCACACCAGCTAACTCATCTCACCTTTAATCAACTGGAGGAAGCTTTTTCCTCACGTTTACCTATGATATTATGATAAAAGCGCAGTATTCATTTTGAATTCTCTAAGCACAGTTATTGATGTGAACATTAATATACGTCCATTCATAGGCACCAAAAGGCATTTGTTTTCCATGCTTTCCTTGAAAAACAAACCGTGAACCCAAGCGCTGGAAGTTTATTAGTTTAATTGAGGGAGTAATTACTCGAATCATACGAGGAAATGGGTAAACTTGTAATCATGCATACTTACCCTCGAGACAAAACATCCTGTAGACAGGCCTGCTGGTGCTACAGCAAACGTGGGCACGTTGATCTGATTCTTCTCCTTCTTGAGATTGGTCTTAATGTCTCCAGCAGCAGGTGCAGAGCAGATTTGGCATGGAGCGGGTGAAACTGTGCAGCTGTAGCAGTGATCCTGAAGCTCAGACGTATGTTAAGATTGTGCTGTCGTATCTTCAGGTTATAGGCAGATTTCCTCTGGAGCTTCATTTACTGGACTTCTGCATGATCTGACTATTTATATCACATCACATTATATTACAGCACTGCTTCAGAATTACAGTCTCCTTGAGCTCAAAAGCATGTGAAATAGCACTTTTTTTTAAATTGCAGGTGTATTATTCAACGTCAGTAATTTACTACATAATGTTTGATATGAAACTTGAAATAAAATCAGGAACTAGCTCTATTTTAGAGGTATGGGTGAAACATCTCTCGCAGTGGACAAAATTAGACACGTGCGGGAAAATACTGATGAAAACCCCCTGAAATACTGTTAGTATCACCCAAAGATGATATTTGATGTGTTTTAGTATCTGTCACATGCATATGTTTATGTATACATGCCACTGAGTATCTAAAAGTGAAATTAACATCAGTAAAAAAAAAATTCACTATACAAGTTTACAATCTATAAGTGAATATTTCTTAAATAAATTTCATTAAAAAAATATTTTAATTATAAATTATTAGTATTTTATCAGTATAAACAGTTTGAGTAAAATGTAATTATAATTAATGATACATTAAATCAATTTATTTGTATTGTTTGTGCTCTTGAAAATAATATCAGTTACAACCAGAGATTATATTTTGTTTTAATATTTCACATATTTTATATAGACAAACTAAATATTAACTTCAGTGAATATTTCAATAGTTGCATAAACTAATGCAATTCAATGCACACGTTTATAATCGAAGTGTATGTTTCTAATTAAATACTTTTTCATCACAAATTACATTATCAGCATAACAAATTGAATTTAAATGAATTATGCATTATGATTCATTCATTTCTCATGTGCTTATGTAGTCCTAAGAATACTATCAGTACCATATTAAATGTTTAATATGAATACACACCACTGGGTATCTAATAATAAAAAGTACTGTACACCAGTAAACCAAAACATTGGATCTAATGAAATTCATTACACAAATGTATAGTTTATGTATATTATGGATAGATGTATCAATAAATATTTTTTTATAACAAATTTTAATAATAATTTAATTTTACACAAATATTTTTTTATGTAAACACAACACCAAGTATATACAAAATATTTTGATAAGTAAACAAAACATTTCAATATTTTTATGAAACGTTTTTTTATGAAATTCAAATTATTTTTTTCAAGTGCATTATTCAATTTTTTTTTCATTACAAATATTATCAGCATAACAATTTGAGATTGAAAAATGCACATTGAAAATGAAAAATGTGCTGAAATTAGTATTAGAAATTGAATGTCTGGATATTTATCTTCATATATAATTTGAAAAGTAAAGTGAAAAAGCAAGCATATGGATCATAAGCTCCTGCTTCACAAGCGCATGTGTTTTCCTGACACCCCCCCCCCCCCCCACCCCGTGCTGTGAGTCAGCAAAAATACAGGAAGTGGTTTCATTACACAATGCCTACTAACTCTTCCAGTTTGATTTTTTTCACATTCTTCTGTAAATCTCTTTGGCAAAACTTGTTCCTGGTGTTCTAGGCACATTTAGCACCATCACGTTAAACCCAAGTCAAATACAATCCAGTGTCATAACCATTATCTTATCTGGCGAGAGGCGAGAGAAGTCAAGGCCAGCCGAAGACGAGAGGCAGAGAAGAGCTTGACAGACGTGTTGGAGCTGAAGCATGTGTGATACAGATATGATGAATATCTGTTTACAGGCCACCGGGAGTCACTTCACAAAGACTGCGCCTAAAGCTGTCAGGCCTTCACCTGCCCCACCACCTTAATGCCTCCAGGTCACACACTTGGACAGCAGGGGCAGAAATGAAAAGGCCTGGGGCAGAAATGCCACTCAAAGAGGTACAATTGTTAAGTCTAAATAAGTTACTAGATAAGTAAATAAGAGGCTAAATAAGTTTTATATGCTATCCAACATGTTATATGTTAAATGCTATTGTTCAAAAGTTTGCGGTCGGTAAGAATGTTTTTTTCTTCTTCTGGAAAGTCACTTCTGCTCATCAAATGACTAAAAATGCAGTTCAAATTGTGAAATATTATTACAATTTAAAACAACTATTCCATTTGAATATATTGTAAAATGTAATTTATTTCTGTGATCAAAGCTGAATTTTCAGCTTCATTACTCGTCTTCAGTGTCACATGACCCTTCAGAAATTATTATAATATGCTGATTTGCTTCATATCAGTCATAAACGTTTTTTTTTTTTTTTGGAAACTGATAAATTTTTGTCTGGTTTATTTGATGAACAGGAAGTTAAAAACAATATTTATTTGTAACATACATATTTTGTAACATTATAATTGCATTTTTTTGTCACTTTTGATACATTTTCTGTGTCCTTGTTGAGTAATAATATGAATTTATAAAAAAAAAAATGTATTTATGTATTTAATAAGAAATGTGTCATATTTGTTCATATTTATTACAATTCATATTTTAATAGTAAATATTATTTTTCTAATAATGTATACTTAGTGAAAAGTATTAATGGGATCTTACTGACCCCAAATACAGATGGCAGATATCTGTATTTACTGGTTGTGGGTGTGTTTGAATGAGAAGCTCATTTGAAGAAAAAGGACAATGTTATCTCTAAAAACAATTAGTAAAACTGTAGTTTTGACTGCACTGTATATGCAACAGCTGAGAGTGATCCGATTAATTATGAAAAATGCCCTGAGAGTCAATTCTGGAACGCAAACATTTTTCCTTTAAGTTCATTTCTGTCACTGCTGTGCATCATCCTTTAAACAGATGTCCCAGTTTCCAAAGAAAAGCCGTTTGAATACAGTGTCATAATGAAAACGTTAAGTCATGGAGAAGTAGGCCTATTGACACGCTCCTAAATCTCTATTTGCGTTTCACGCTTGATGTCGTAGCTTGAGCGATGTGTGTTTGTGTTTCTACCAGAAACTGAACTATACAATACCTGACTCACCGATATTAGCATTCCCGGTTCTAACCACAGATGACAACTCAGCCCGAATCACCCCTGCGTCTGAGGTGTGGTCATCATCATGAGGCGTGTAGTTGTGACACTGAGTTCTCTGTCTGGGACTGTGTGTACCGCGGGTGAAAGGCTCCTCGGTGTGACGCAGACGGGACTCGCCCTGACATGTTCGCTCGCCGATCTTTGTCCGGCGCTGTGTAAACAAAAGCCGTGGAATCAGGTGCTGCTTTACTGAGGTGAAACCCAGCAGGAGTGAAATGAGCAATCAATCATATCCAGTGCATTTAATCTAAACCGAAACATCACTCTGCTGATCACGAGTGAGATGACCCTGGACCACAAAACCAGTCATAAGGGTCCACTTTTTAAAATTGAGATCATCTGAAAGCTGAATAATACGGTTTCCATTGATGTATGGCTTGTTAGGATATGACTATATTTGGTCGAAATGCAACTATTTGAAAATCTGGATTCTGATGGTGCAAAAAAATTTAATATTAAGAAAATCACCTTTAAAGTTGTCCAAATGAAGTTCTCAGCAATGCATATTACTAATCAAAAATGAAGTTTGATTTTTAAAATATATTCATAGAACATGATCTTTACTTAATATCCTAATGATTTTTGGCATATAAGAAAAAAATAATAATGTTGACCCATACAATGTATTGTTGGCTATTGCTATAAATGAACCCGAGCGATTTAAGACTGGTTTTGTGCTCCAGGGTCACATTTCTTAAAGCATTAAATAGAAAACAAATTTGCCTCTTTTTTCAAGGAAGGTCTCAAACTGTGCTCAGATTTGCCAAATCATCAGTCTCAATGAAAAGGCCTAGTATCTCAGTTGTGTCTCCTCTAGTTTCAGATGGATCTCATTTAAAAATTCGACATTTCAGTGAAAATCAGTCAAATAGTAGCTCAGACAAATTTCAAGCCCCATGAAAGCAAAATCACAATTGTTTCTCCTAGACATTACATGGAGACATCACATGTGTCTCTTCTACTTTCAAATGAGTGCTCAATCAAAAAGTCAACACTTGAATGTGATGAGACGTTCAACATAAGTCTAATTTAAAGCCACATGAAAGTAAAATTACAAATAAGATCATTTTCATATCTCACTTATCCTTGATAGCACTCAGATTAAACTGATTCTACTTCTCTTTGCGTTTCAAGGGAGATCTATTTAATGTCTCAAATTGTGTTCAGACTTGGCAAGACATCAGTGTCAATTAAAATGAACATGGACGTTTTTTATTGATTTCTCCGAAGATGAAATGATTCAAATTCCATTAGTGCAGTGATATCATGCACGTTTAGCTCCTACTGCTGTAAAAGCACAAATCAGATCTCTTTAATGTCTTACGTGTTTCTCTAAATACAGAGCAAATCAACACTTTTGAAGAGATTTTAGAAGCGGACGCTTCACTTTATACAGAGACGTTCAAGAGGAGTCAAATTTCAAGCCACGTGAAAGCCCCACTACACTGTAAAACTTGTAACACTGTAATTCAACACATAACATCGTTTTGGGGGTATAAATGAATGTTTTAGGTTGATCAGCGATATTATAAGATAGTTTAGCCTTGAATCCAGTTTGTTTCAATGCTGACAGTTTTGTTCGGAAGAGATATTAATTAAAAGATCGACACTTTGATGTAGAGAAGTTTAAGATGAGTCAGTCTCTTTATAGTCTATAAGATCTTAGTTATTTCTTCTATCTACAGAGCAGTGAGATTCAACTGAGAGCAACAGGTTTTGACCCCTTTCTCTCTCTCTCTCTCTCTCACACACACACACACACACTCTCTCTCTCTCTCTCACACACACACACACACACTCTCTCTCTCTCTCTCTCTCACACACACACACACACACACACTCTCTCTCTCTCTCTCACCACACACACACACACACACACACACACACACACTCTCTCTCTCTCTCACACACACACACACTCTCTCTCTCTCTCTCACACACACACACACTCTCTCTCTCTCACACACACACACTCTCTCTCTCTCTCTCTCGCTCTCTCTCAGGATGATGTCTCGTCTGTGATTCAGAAGGGATCTCATTTATGTCTCATGATCAGATTGGCCTAGATATTAAAGTCAGTGATATTAATATAAACGTTAACATTTCTCATTCAAAGGTTCAAATGTTGATTCAAAGGTTGAAAACAGGTTGTAAACCTATAGAATCACTTTGTTTCTCCATTAATCTCAGATTGAGATTAAACTGATTTTCCAAGACATCCAACTCTCAGTGAAAAGCCAGAGATATCAATTTGAACTCAGACATTTCTTATTAAATCCTCCCAAGACCAAATGATTAACACGAAACACATCCCGCTGTCTGACGGGGTAGAAAGATCACAAATGAGATACTCAGATCATTTTCTTTTGAATCTCCTAAAACGAAATGATTCACATTTAAACCACATCCACAAGAACTGAAGCATTTTTATTTTAGGCTTAGTTACTCGTACTCACCCTGAGTCAGCCGCTCACGTACGACACGGACTTCCTCGGCAGAGGTGATCGTGAACACTGATTGTGTTTTTTGTTGGTCCTAGAACAATGTGTCTTTACTCTTCTGCTTATACTGTTGCACAGATCTGATTGGTTGAGAGTCATTCCAGGACCACACTGATAATATCATTCATTTAAAGTTATTTTTATATTGGTCAAAAATCATGGTTTAAACCAATTTTGTTCACTTTGTCTAAAATCAAATTACACTCCCCGTAGAAAAAAAAAAACATTTTTAAGTAGGATTTTTGTTGACATCAGTGTTATTTAACTATCTTTGATATAGATACTATAGCTTTAGTAATAGTTTGAAAGTTTTAATTTGAATATGTTTCATTTTACAGTTTTTAAATGTTACATTTTTTATTCAGTTTTAATATTAATATAAAACATATTTATTCTGAGTGCAGAAATTTGTAAATTGTTTTATAGTAAGTAAACTAAATGAAACATTGAACTAACACTTTTTTTAAGGTCAAAATTCTACTTTCATATGTAATTTAGCTTTTGTTATGATGACATCAAGTTGTAAAAAGCCTATATATATTATATTATATTGACCTACATTAAGTAACATTTTGGCTTGTGTCTGTTTTACACTGCATTAATATTTTTGTCTTTGAGGAAATAAATATTTGATTAATATTAAATCCAAATTGAAGGTTTGAAACTAACCATAAATATGATTAGAAGAAAACGAAATGAATTGTGGCTATTTATCTCATGCTTGTCCAAAGTATCATATTTGTTTCAGTGTATCTTCTGATTTATGGATCGCCGCCTCCCTCCTGTTATGTCATTTTCCCTGGCTAATGATAAGACTGCAGCAGCTGATAACAGATGATGTTTTTGTGCTGTCATCCCAAACATCACGCTGAGATACACAGGCCTGCTCAGGACTCGGGGGATAAGGAACTGTGTGATACAGGCTGGTGTGTTTAGTGCAGGGTTCAGTCGGATAAGGGAAGTGTTACTGATGCTGGTTGGACAAAGAGTGCGTGATGTTCAGACGGTTTCTGTTTTGTTCCACATCCTTGTGATGTGTCTAAAGGTGCAGCCTCCTGTGTTTATCAGATATATCAGCACATTACTTTCCTAAGACCGACCAGCCACTCTCTGATTAGCACCAGACTGGAACAGCAGCCCTTCAACTTCCATTTATTTCCACATTGTAGCTGTTTATAAATATTGATTTATTCATTTGCATGTGGCTTAGTGTTTTTCCCGAAGTCACATACAGAGCCATTTTATGTTTCCATGTCACGAAGCATGACGTTGTTGTTGTGAGAAACATGTGTTACCTGTACTGACATTGGGAACTTTTGAAAATAAATTAATTCATCAGGTCTTCCTTGTGAATTACGTAAGATGTTTTTTAAAAGATGGTACTAGTGTTTTTCCTTTTTGTATCATTAATGTGATTTAATAGCCTTTTGACCTTTTTTCAATATCCTATTACATTGCTAGTGCTGTGCTCTACTCATATTTATATTATATATCATAAATAA
>QVTF01007123.1:0-26228 GCA_003573665.1 Oxygymnocypris stewartii | reverse complement strand
GGTTCTGAACGCGCGCCGCCACACGCATGTGCACACAACAGACAGAGCTCCTTTACTTTAATGCACAAAATCCTGCGTGTGCAGCACCCAGTGTTCAGAACTGATGAATGCCACCATGATAATGTCACCAGAGATAAGTTTAATTGTTGATTTAAATTCTGGATCGAGCTTAATTGGACCGATTGTGGCGATTACATGAAGCCTTTCCAATTTGATGTGTTTGATCACATGTAAGCATATTTATTTTTTCAGAGAGCCCCGAGAGCATCCAGAGAAATCAGAAAGAATCATTAAGGAACTTATAAGAGCAATCAGCATATTTATTGGTGTAATATCTGAGAAACACCACAAGATACTCGATTACCAAAAGCACAAAGACCTGTACATTGAGTTTTACTGTAATTCAGTAGTGTGGCCGTAGCTCAGTTATCTTCCTGTAATGTCCAGAGACAAAAAGATACTGGTCAACATGGGTACAAAAGTACTCATAATTCATAAGAGTAATCACTCAAGGATCCCACAGACTTGCTGATATGTATCTGCTGTTAGTTACACAATATAACTTGTGAAAATCACTATAAATACATTCATATCAAGATTTAATACATTTTAGTGGAAGTACTTTGAGTGTCTTGTAGATTGGCAAAGCCTCCGATAACTTAAAAGTGGTTTTCCCAACACTGATAAATCCAGCAAAAACAAACACACATTGAAACCAGCTCGTTACTCGCTGTAACAGTCTCATAAACAACGAGCCAGCAATACATTTAGTGTATGGCAAGATTACAAATGATATGCACGAGCATCAGTTCAACAGTAATATGTTTCATAAACAGCACACTAATATTATTGGACTTCAGCATTAGAAAGCTCATCTCAGAGACATATTCTGACGGAGAGACTAATGACGCTTCAGTGGGATCATTGTTTAATGCTCAGACGCTAACGGGCTAGTTCACCCAATCCAATACTGAACAAACCCACCCAGAGAGAGCGATACATCTGAAACAGGGAGTAACCGTAATGCTTATCAGAAAACATACACAAATATTGTGACTAGAAATGTATTCAGTGGCACTCTACATTATATGTGATCACAAGAAATGTATGAACGTGATGAAAAGGTTCTTAAACTTTGTTGTGAATACAAGTAAGAATGGGGTATAGCTTATCATACTTCTGCAATATTTCAGCATTGCTTTATGTTGCTTGTTTAACACGAACATCTCGGTTGTAGCTTGAACTCTTCAGGCACTGCAGCACCTCTAATAATACCATCACGTAATGATTAATTCTGTGTTGTAATTGGCTAAACGCTAAATTATTAAATGGAGATGTAATCTAACATACTGGCATTTGTCACAGGACATCATCTGACAAGTTGCTTCCGTGTGTAAACTAAGTGTATGTACCAGTCATGTTAGGACTGATTATATATATATATATATATATATATATATATATATATATTCACACAGAACACAACTTACGGTGACTAGTGGTGCAACGGATCACAAAGCTCACGGTTCGGATCATGCTACGGATTTTGAGTCACTGATCGGATCAGCAAAAAAAAGTTGTGTAAACTACTAGCTTAACTACTAAAGTCAGTAATAAAACGAGAACAATTACACAAATTACAAGCATAGATTAACAGCATACAACATACAATTATAAATAAAGACAGTAACAGTAGTGTTCAGGTGCTGAAGTGTAAAACAACACAATAAAGCATACTGCATAAGTTAAATACAGATGATTGGCAGACAGAAGCAGGTATTATAGGCTGCTGTCTCTTTAAGACTAAATGCACGGCTCTAATACTGACACACATCCGGGTTCTTTCTCAGCTGAATACGTTAACTTAAGACATAACCGACTATGTTTACCAGAATACTTGCCAGAACGGGTATTTTAACATAACTGTGTGTGTTTCCAGCCGTTGAGGCGTTGTCTGAAATGTCTGTCCGTCCGTCCGTCCCTCTCTCCCTCTCCTGGTCCATACGGATCACCTACAATCAGTTGCACCCCTAATGGTAACACTTTATTTTAAGGTGTCCTTGTTACATGTTATGTACTTACTATTATAATAATGCATAATTACATGCAAGTAACCCTAACCCTATAGTAAGTACATGCAATTAATTACTATTACTCCGTACTTAAGTGTATAATAACACTGTAACTAGAACACAAAATAAAGTGTAACCTAAACGATTACTTAATGTACTATTTACCATAATTTAATGAAATATTAGCACAAATACTTTCGGCCATCAATACAGAAGAGCCTTTTTCTCCCATAACTGTATCTTTGCAGCGTCTGCCAGCAGGGCACACTGCCAAACCTTGACCCCTGCCGCAAACAGAGATTGACACAGACATATGGGCAACTAGGGAGAGCCATACACACTGGCTAGATGCATTATTGTGCAACACTGCCACCTGGAGACTGTACACATACATAACACTTCTACAGCACCAGTATTAAATGGCTGTGAAATACAGTGACATGTCCACCACAGGCACCTCTACAAATGCAGCATATTATACGTCTTATTATAGCAATACAGAACTGCCTTTAATTCTACACTATTATTGACAGTGAATCAATGTAGAGTGCCGAATGAGTCGAGTCAAGCAGAGGTTAGTTTGGGAATGTACTGGGAAGCGAGAGCAAACTTACACAATGGTGGTTTGTGTCTGGAGAAGATGAAGAGGCAGCTGCTACGATCCATTAGAGCGGAGAACCCGGCAGATCAGAACACATGCCTGAATTATTCCTCACACAGGCACATACACACCATTACTGATCTAGCATCCACACAGCTCATATATGAATGTGAATATACATGCAAACTCCATTATAATTAAGCCTGTGGGTTTATGGGTGAGATCTATGGTCCTACTGGTGTTAAATTATCATGCAGTAAACATGAAAGCTTTCAGAAAATGTTAAATATTATTAACTGAAAATACTATTAAGAAGAAGTCTATTAGCAGTCTGACACTCTTCTTCAGTGATGTGCTCATCGCTGATCGAATTTATTAAAAAAAACTTTTTGGAGCTATGCACGTCATAGCACTTGTATATTGCTCTTATACTTTGTAAGTTGCTTTGGATAAAAGCGTCTGATGAATGCAAATTATCTGTTTTCATCACCTGGAGAGACTTCGGTCTCCATCATTTAAAAGACGCTCCACATCAATGCTGATTTCAATGCATAGAAACCAAGCCAAAACCTTCCCCTTACTTACAGTGAAAAAACTTCTAACGGTCATTTGAGTCATTGTACTTGTGTAAATGTAAGTCCTCTACCCACCTCAGGCGGACACAAACTGGATGAATGCACGAGGCCAGGGGCCAAGGCTGGATAAACCCTGCTGAGGTAACAACAGCCAGGCTAAATAAACTAACTCCTAACAAGCATTGTTGCTTAAAACTTCACCAACAGGAAAAAAAAGAGCAACTAATCTCTCTCCACTTGTTCCCTTAGTTTTTTCCAAAATGCATTCTGTCAAAAGCTCTATCAGAAAGGACATAATTCACTGCAGGCAAGACGAATCTGGGATAAATCAACTGCTGAATGTCTTGGCATTTTATGACAGGAATTTCAGAGCATAAAGCCCTGAGATTTGAACACGGCTCCAACAATGGACTTCTTATGATCGTGTAAAGTGGGCGCAGCGAGAGGAAGCCTGATCTGCAGTTGTCTTCAGCAGCTGAGGAAATGTGTTTAGGAAGGTATTTAGTGGGCACACGCCAGAGCAGGACAGGTGTGTGCAGAGCATGTCGTTCTAACAGCTCTAACCGGGGCTAGAACTACAGATCAGCACACGGCTCGCAGATTCTCCAAGTGACACTTTCATTTTACATTCACATTTAGTCATTTAGCAGACGCAACTTACAAATGAGGAGAATGGAAGCAATCAAAATCAACAAAAGAACAAGGATATGCAAGTGCTATGATTTATTTTACAATACTATATATATATAGAAATATAAAATAGTAAATGCATTTGCCCATTGCAATCTTTTCAGAGATGAATAAATGTTTTTGGTGAGTTAATGTCTCACTCACTCAAATCTCTGCATACCCGGAAAGAAACAAAAAATATTGCATCTGAAAGAAGATGAAAGACATAAATGCACTATTCACTTATACTGCTGTTAAAATGTCCAAGAATGGTATGGTTGTGTACATTTACACTCAGGGTGGTGAGAACAAACCCCTGTCCCCTGTATAAAAATCAAAGCTATTATTAACAATATTTGTATTGCATTAGAATGAAATGAAACTGCATTTAGCTGTCAGCTATGAATTCATGGCACAGGCCACATTTGTGGTCAACTTAAAAACATGCTTATCATCATTCAGGGACAGGGTTTACCCGAGATCTACCAACCTAAAGAGTTCAGCTCCAAACTCCAGCACACCTAATTAATAAGTGCTCCTGAAGATGCTCTTTAACTCGTGTTTGATCAGGGTTGGAGCTGAACCGTGCAGGAAGGTATATATCTGCAGATCTGTTCCTGGAGGGCCAAAGTCCACGGATCAGTGTTTAGATCCAGCTCCAACACACTAGCATGGACGTTTCTAGAGAGCCGAAAGACCTTGATTGTCTGGACCCATATTTATAAAGCTTCTCAAAGTGCCATTTTAGTCTTCGGTGCTGAGAATTCATGAAATGTACTCCTACTTTTAAATGGAAGCATAAAAGCAAGTTATTGCTCTTACTCTCCCAGTTATTTAAGACAGCTCAAGAGGTCTTTTAAGTGGTTAGGAGTTGCCGGTAGGGCTTGTGATGGCATTTATTACAGCCCTAAACTTGCCTTTTATTACAGGTTTCCGCTGTTCAACTAATTCAGGAAGCAGTAGCGCTTCTTCCTCCCGTTCGGTTTTCTTTTGGGATCCATGGAGGCTGACCATAATAACTAGGCTACATAGGCAGGTAAGTTTTGTCACAAGAGATGAGGTCGAGGACTCAAATGCAGAGATTGTCAGGTTTCTTTAATAACAAAGTAAAACAAAGAACAAAAACCACCCCGAAGGGGAAAAACAAGCAGGCAGGCAGAAGACTGGAGCACAGTCAACATGAAACTCACATGACGAAGACACATGAAAGACAACGGATCAGCACAGGACTGCAGACACAAGGAGAACTATATAGGGAGACAAACGAGGGTAACGAGGGAGACACAGCTGGAGCCACTGAAACAATGATTAAGTAACAAGATGGGAGGGGACAGACAATCGACATGGGAGCACATGGCACCAAACAAACAACAAGCCATGTGCTCAACAGACAGAGACATCTGGTGGCCAGCCTGGGCACACCAGCAGGACCGTGACATAACCCCCCCTTTAAGGAGCGGATCCCAGACGCTCCACACACACTAAACAGAAAAAATGTCTAGGAGGGAGGTGGGCCAGGCCCGTGGAGTGGAAGAGGGCCTGGAGCAATGGGCACACAGGGGTTCCAGGGTGGGGCTGGCCCTGGAGTGGGCTCTGTGGGTTCCCAGACCGGAGCGGGCTCTGGAGCGGAGTCTGTGTGCTCCCTGACTAGAGCGGGCTCTGGAGCGGACTGCGTGGGCTCCCGGAACGGAGCGGGCTCTGGAGCGGACTGCGTTGGCTCCCGGAAAGGAGTGGGCTCTGGAGCGGAATGCGTGGGCTCCCGGACCGGAGCGGAATGCGTGGGCTCCCGGACCGGAGCGGCATGCGTGGGCTCCCGGATCGGAGCGGACTCCGTGGGCTCCCGGATCGGAGCGGGCTCTGGAGCGGATTCCTTGGGCTCCCGGATCGGAGCGGGCTCTGGAGCGGAATACGTGGGCTCCCGGACCGGAGCGGAATGCGTGGGCTCCCGGACCGGAGCGGAATGCGTGGGCTCCCAGACCGGAGCGGAATGCGTGGGCTCCCGGACCGGAGCGGAATGCGTGGGCTCCCGGACCGGAGCGGAATGCGTGGGCTCCCGGATCGGAGCGGGCTCTGGAGCGGACTCCGTGGGCTCACGGGGCGGAGCGGGCTCTGGAGCGGACTGCGTGGGCTCCCGGAACGGAGTGGACTGCGTGGGCTCCCGGAGCGGAGCAGGCTCTGGAGCGGACTCCGTGGGCTCCCGGATCGGAGCGGGCTCTGGAGCGGATTCCTTGGGCTCCCGGATCGGAGCGGGCTCTGGAGCGGAATGCGTGGGCTCCCGGACCGGAGCGGAATGCGTGGGCTCCCGGACCGGAGCGGAATGCGTGGGCTCCCGGACCGGAGCGGAATGCGTGGGCTCCCGGACCGGAGCGGAATGCGTGGGCTCCCGGATCGGAGCGGGCTCTGGAGCGGACTCCGTGGGCTCACGGGGCGGAGCGGGCTCTGGAGCGGACTGCGTGGGCTCCCGGAACGGAGTGGACTGCGTGGGCTCCCGGAGCGGAGCAGGCTCTGGAGCGGACTCCGTGGGCTCCCGGAACGGAGCGGGCTCTGGAGCGGAATACGTGGGCTCCCGGATCGGAGCGGAATGCGTGGGCTCCCGGATCGGGGCGGAATGCGTGGGTTCCCGGACCGGAGCGGAATGCGTGGGCTCCCGGACCGGAGCGGAATACGTGGGCTCCTGGATCGGAGCGGGTTCTGGAGCGGAATACGTCGGCTCCCGGACCGGAGCGGAATGCGTGGGCTCCCGGATCGGAGCGGAATGCGTGGGCTCCCGGACCGGAGCGGAATGCGTGGGCTCCCGGATCGGAGCGGACTCCGTGGGCTCTCGGATCGGAGCGGAATGCGTGGGCTCCCGGCCGGAGCGGAATGCGTGGGCTCCCGGACCGGAGCGGAATGCGTGGGCTCCCGGACCGGAGCGGAATGCGTGGGCTCCCGGACCGGAGCGGAATGCGTGGGCTCCCGGATCGGAGCGGACTCTGGAGCGGACTCCCTGGGCTCCCGGATCGGAGCGGGCTCTGGAGCGGACTCCTTGGGCTCTCGGATCGGAGCGGGCTCTGGAGTGGAATGCGTCGGCTCCCGGACCGGAGCGGAATGCGTGGGCTCCCGGATCGGAGCGGAATGCGTGGGCTCCCGGACCGGAGCGGAATGCGTGGGCTCCCGGATCGGAGCGGACTCCGTGGGCTCTCGGATCGGACGGAGCGGAATGCGTGGGCTCCCGGGCCGGAGCGGAATGCGTGGGCTCCCGGACCGGAGCGGAATGCGTGGGCTCCCGGACCGGAGCGGAATGCGTGGGCTCCCGGACCGGAGCGGAATGCGTGGGCTCCCGGATCGGAGCGGACTCTGGAGCGGACTCCCTGGGCTCCCGGATCGGAGCGGGCTCTGGAGCGGACTCCTTGGGCTCCCGGATCGGAGCGGGCTCTGGAGCAGACTCCATGGGCTCCCGGATCGGAGCGGGCTCTGGAGCGGAGCGGGCGCTCTCCACCATGGCCTCCAGGACCACCGGGCTGGGTTTCGTTGGAGAAAAGTCGGCTGCCCGTACCGACCTCATGGGTGAATCCTCCAACTTACGCACCAGCCTCGGCATCCCGGGGTGCGCTGCAGCTTTGACGGCCGCCATTAGGGGCCCTGCAGCTCCATCTGCCGCCACTGGAGGAGCTGCAGCCTTGTCGCCCACCACCTGAGGCACACCAGCCACCTTAGCTGGGGAACGTGCCAAAGCCTCGACGAATTCCCCAAATGTGAGGTGGTCCAGCCCACTCATCCTCCACCAGCTGAGGGGCTCATCAAGGGCGCTGTTGAAAAGGTCCTTGAGGGCCTCATCATTGTAGCCTAGCCCCTCAGCTGCACCACTGAACTCCACGGCAAAACTCCTCACGTCATTGCCCTGCTGACGGCAGGAGCTCAGGGCCTCGTACTGGAGGATGCGTTGGTATAGGGGGCTGGAGATAGTGTCGGGTGGTGGGCGACCCAAACCCCTCCTCTGCTGAGTCCCCATCTAGGCTGATCCGTTCTGTCACAAGAGATGAGGTCGAGGACTCAAATGCAGAGATTGTCAGGTTTTTTAATAACAAAGTAAAACAAAGAACAAAAACCACCCCGAAGGGGAAAAACAAGCAGGCAGGCAGAAGACTGGAGCACAGTCAACATGAAACTCACATGACGAAGACACATGAAAGACAACGGATCAGCACAGGACTGCAGACACAAGGAGAACTATATAGGGAGACAAACGAGGGTAACGAGGGAGACACAGCTGGAGCCACTGAAACAATGATTAAGTAACAAGATGGGAGGGGACAGACAATCGACATGGGAGCACATGGCACCAAACAAACAACAAGCCATGTGCTCAACAGACAGAGACATCTGGTGGCCAGCCTGGGCACACCAGCAGGACCGTGACAAGTTTAAAGCACAGAGGTTTAAAATGTATAATCAAGACATGGTGGAAAACATGCTTATCTTTCATTTCCAATGTGTATATCATAGTGCATTCTCTTCAAAATGATTTACTCGAATGTGTTGAACGTAAAATCCTCTTATGAATTTCATAATTCAATGTGAATTTATCTTAGAATATACTAAAATAAGGAAATCTATTCAGTGATTGGTCCATGTCTGTGTTGCCATCCAAAATGGCATCCCCGGATACTATTTGCCTACTCTTATCAGTTAATTCAGACAGACTCCTTCAGTACTCTTTTTTTGCCTACTATATAGTAGGAAAGTATGCAGCCTAACTTTAGGATCCAGAAAGTGTCCCTCTAAGTGATAAGTGTCCCTCCAAAATCCCATTTGTGGCACAGCAAGGTGTCGTGAATCATCTCCAAGACCGACACTTAAAGAGTTACTCCACCCCAAAATGAAAATGGTGTCATTAATCACTTACCCCCATGTCATTAAAACGACTTTGTTCAACAATTCGTCTCCTCCGCGCCACTTTGAAGAGTATCCACTGAGTGTAAACAGCGCATGCTGTTCTGTGTCAGCTGCGCCACGCAGAGGTATGTTGTTAACGCTTTGATTTGGAACTGTTGAATAAAGTCTTCTCTTTGCATACAAAAAAGTAATCTCATAGCACAAAACAGCACTCATCCACCAGGATCTTAATACTTTTTACTTATATTTCTTTTACATCTTTACAAATGCAAGTTGTTCATGTGGGTATGTATTTAATGATTATTGTGACATGCCGGATTTTACTTCCCCCCCCCAAAAAAGGTGCCTCATTTGATTGGGTGGACCAGCTGTCAATCTGAATGAGCCAGTGCCACCCTGGCCCTTATGTAGGCATGCCACTGATTCCACTAAAGGTTATTCATTCTGCCAAAGGCTGCATTTGAAAATCACATTGTCTCGAGTATGAAGAAGCAATTACTTTGCTAAAAAAAAGATTTTTTTTTATATAGTATGCGTATGTGTAATAGAGTAATCTGGATGTACTACATTCGCCACGTTGTCATTGTCACATGATCTACCAGCGTTAGCTGTGTCGCTTCACTACATCCCATGAGTCCACGGGAGGGGATTTGTGAATGGCAAAGTTTCCATCATAGGCGGCACACTTCAGAATCATATCGGACACAGTAGGTCACCCGGATACTTTTTGCCTACTCTTATCAGTACTGTTAATTCGGACAGACTCCTTTTGTCCTCTTTTTTGCCTACTGTATAGTAGGAAAGTATGCAGCCAAACTTTAGGATCACTGATCACTGTCGGAAAGTGTCCCAATCCTGCTGTAGGTGGGTAATTAAAAACGAATAAAGGTAAATGCACCATCAGTGAAGACCTGAAAGAAATGCTGGTAACACTTTATTTAAAGCCTTTATGTATAATGCATTATAAAGGGCTATTAAAGACTATAATGTTTGTACTTGACTAGCTGGGCCCAGGTCAGGAAGCAGACAGACTGGCTAAACCTCAGGCTTTACGTCACAGAAGTCAGGTAATTCTCAGCACATAGAGACCTTTCACCTAGATATCACACTATAGAGTCTGTGTCTGTTTCCTGAACTAGCAAATACAAAAACATATTTAATTGATGTTTACAACTCTTACCCTGCACATGCATATATTTAAGGCATCATTCTACCTTCATAGATGTTCAACACATACAAAAACAGAGAGAGGTATTGTAATAATTTAAATTATGTGAAAAATTATGCGATTCTCGAACCACTAAGTATGAGAGCATGTTCTAGTACACCCCCAAAACAACATCAAGACTTCGTAGAAGAGCATAATAGGACCCCTTTAAACTGCTGGTTTCATCTGGCCAGAGGAGAACGACACACTATTTCCCCGCTTGATACTGTAAAGCTGCTTTGACACAATCTGCATTATAAACAGCGCTGTACAAATAATGGTGACTTGACTAGAATGCATTATAATTATTCATAATGTGTGTTGTAATAAAATATATCTTGTTGTAAATGATTATAACCGAATTCAAAATGCATAGTGTAAAATGAATTGATAAGTGTTATAATGTATTAACTGTGGTTATAAGTATTCATGAGATTGTACAATGCATTATAAGGTGCATTACAAGGCATAATTAATGCATCAAAACTAAGTTTATAATGCATTATATAAAGGCTTTAAGTGTTAAGCGAAATGCTTTACTCCCTCTAATCAATGTCTCTAATCTTTTAGGGATGCTTTAATAACTAAAAATCGAGGATCACTGACAATCTGATCTATGCTGTTTTGTAGCAGGCCGAGTTTTAAATGAAGACTTTAAAATTAATCCAAATCATGTAAACTGAAATTAGAATCATATGTAATCCACAAAAGAGGATCTGGATCAACAATACCTTGAATTACAAAAACTATATCACAACTAGTTATAGAAATGATCTGAACTGCAGACCTAAAATAATATTTTGCAATGAGTTTTTTTGAATTGTTATGTCAGTGTGATTAATGGTGAAATAAGAAGTGATTAATAATTGTGAGAAATCTCACATATCTGGAAATGAAGACCCCTAAAGGTGTGCATCTGACAACCTATCTTCCATAAAGCTGCGATGATTTTTGACATTTTTCCCTGGTTAATATCAAACTAACCCCAATGTGTAGCATTTCAAGAGCTCATAATTCCTGGATATTTTCTTGCCCCACACTGAACATTGCTGTCAGTTATATTTATATCGAGACAAACAACACAGAAGAGATGCATTGAGGCTTCAGGTTTGTTCTGTAAATTTCCATCTAAACACTCGTATCATCAAGACAGATGACGCATATTTCTCAGCACAGGCCTGAACAGCAGCTCCACAAATCTTAGAAATGTGGATGCAGCATTTGTCAGGACCATAAGCATGACTTGGAACTGATACAGGGTACTTCCAGCGGCAAAGACAGATTTCTTCCCTTCTCATATCACTCCCATTCAACCTGCCAAATGAGTAACAAGTTACAACAAATGTCTGAGCCAAACTTCCCCATTAAAAATGACTATACCCACAATTATTTGACCTTGCAATTCAAGACACGGCTCAAACACGGAAGTGCTCACAGCTTCAAACCTGGTTTATACTCGCCGTGCCCATGAGTTTGCTTGGTTGATTATGATCAAATGACAACATGTCCATGTGACAAGTTTACTGGAGTGTGCATTGACTTAGCTATGTTTTTTTGTAAATTGAGTGGAAATATTTTCAATATTCCATATACACATTCCACAAGTACATATGCAGTTACACATAAGCTAGCCATACAAAAAAATAATTTAATTTAATGCAAGTGTAAATCAATACAAGTATTTTTCTGGTACTTTTTCTTGGATGCTTTTAAAAGGTTTCTAAAATTCAGCCCTATAAGAAATATTTGTATATCGGTACAATAATTACCTTATTAATATTGCAAGAGATAATAAACTGAAAATCTTTTATGTTTCTCCAATAAAAGTTTACATATGCTCAGAGAATCATAAATAAATGTATATTATATTGTAGTATTTAATATACAATCATTGTTACTCAAAGGATTTTTTTTTCTTTTTTTCAAAAAGTCTTTGAAATTTGTATGCATAATTTGATAAGCAGCTGTTATTCAGATATTGTTGAAATTATTTAGTTGATTTTATTACACGGATCTCTGGAATACTTGATTTTGATTGGTCGGTATTTACTGTAAACCAAAACCGGAGGACTCCAGTAACAATATTAGCCCTGTGGTCAAATGTTCATGTTGTTGCCAGAATGACTGTTTCGTACACTTTCAGAAATTAAGATAATAAACATAAGTCACATTTTAAAATGTTTTCTTAATTAGCATTGTATGTCCTTGTCTTCATTTATGCTGTGTAATTAGTCATACGTCTGAACATTACATCTTAGATGTCAGTCTGGTCTTAACTTCATCTAGGCTTAACAGTAGTTTAGAGACAGTTTTTATGTGTGGAAGCATAGCAGTTAAAGAGCTAATACAATATTTCAACTCAAATCAGCATGTTATGTCTAAGTATTTACTTATTGTGGCAAGTAGTCATGTAATCAAAGTCTTCAGGATAAGATGTGCACATTTAGATTTGAATCTAAGGCCTCCTGCTACTTGATTTCATCTCCTTTCAGCCAATTCAATTCAAGATTATTTGTATAGCGCTTTTCACAATACAATCGTTGCAAAGCAACTTCACAGGAAATTACGTTTCTACAATAGATTTTAGTGGTCGACCGATTAATCGATTTTGCCGATTAATCAGCACCGATAGTTGATTGCCGCAAATTTCGGTTATCGGTAAAAATCCATGCCGATAGTTTTCCGGTTTGCGTCCATTGCTGGAGTGGCTGAGAAGTGTCCGCTGGCATTATACACTACGAGAGCTGCCTCTAGAGGCAGAAATCACTGACAGCACCTGTTGTATATTTTGACATGTGACACTGTGCACTGCACTGAGCGGGAAACTTCAAATGCCATTTAAATACCGCCAACAGAATATCCTGCGGCAGAACAGAGTGCCATTCACATAGTTTTTTATTAAATTACATTATATTTGTCCTAAATCATTGTGAAAGTACATAATGTCTTCACTCTAGGCTATAATGTATTGTGCATTTTTTAGCAAAACGCTTATCTTTCTGTGGCTCTAATAAAGTCTGTATGCTTCATATAGAGAGCTTTAATAGATCGCGCTTTATCTTTCCACTTGCTGTTTTTTTAAACACCGACCTTCAAACTGTTCAGTTTGAAGTTCAAACTGACAAAAAAACAATTCAAAATGACAGAACAAACTTCTGTCCATTTGGTTATCAAATAAACTGTTTTAGACCGCCACTTGAATTGAACGCAAAGCGTCTGGTGTGTGTGTGTGTGTGTGTGTGTGTGAGAGATATCTCAGAGTTCTCCTAGACACAGTGCTGCACTTTTCCCTAACTAAAAACTATCGGTTGATGAGACTTCCGGTTTAGTGTCTGCCATGTGAAGTCGCAGGATCGGGTGCTCTGCAAACTGATCGCTATATTTACTTTCCACATAAGTTACAACACATTTTAATTTACTTGTTACAGCTGTTACATTATTTTGTGAGATTTTTCATAACCCCGTGCCTCAATGTCGAAGGCTCCGTGACAGAAAAAGACTGACACTGGGAGCTCTAACGGATCTGCAGAGTCAGATAAAGATGAAACTAGCATAACGGATGGTGCTACAATAATGGCAGCGATTAAGTCCTTGGAAGCTGGAATTTACCAAAAGTTTGATGCTCATGCAGCCGAGTTCCGGAAAGAAATATCATCCCTGCGAGAAGAGGTGCACAATTCTTTAACGGCGGTAACTTCAGAAGTGAACGCGCACGAGGACTAGCCTGGAAAATGCGACATCAGCATGGACGACTAGTTTACAAGTGCTTGAACCGGCCGTGGCCTCCTTACGGAACGAGATTGCTGCTCTTCAAGCTAAGTGCACAGATTTGGAATGTCGTTCTCGCAGAAGCAATGTGCGTCTTGTGAGTATTCCCGAGGGTATGGAGGGCACACAGCCCACAAAATTCATTGCAGAAGCACTGCAAGAAATATTCAGCCTTTGTGAACCCCCGCTTCTGGCTCGAGCCATCGTACGCTGGCAGCACGACCCGCAGAGGGTCAGCGGCCGCGGGCGTTTGTCATATGCTTTCACCGATTTGATGTCAAGGAGGACATTCTTCGGAGGGCCATTCAAACCAAACAGCTCAAATTCAAAGAACAAACTGTCTAAATTTTCCCCGATTTCCCTCCTGAGATTGCAAAAAAGAGGGCAGCTTATTAAGACGTTAAACGAGTGCTGAGGTCCCGATCTGATGTGAAATATGGCCTGAGAGGCCTGACCGGCTTTCGAATCACACATGACGGTGTCGAGCACAAGTTTGATACACCAGCTGAAGCGATGGACTATGTGAAACGGCACTTAATGACATAGGTGGAGAGTGGGTATGGGGAATAAGGGTGGGAGGGTATGGGGTTCTGTCTCAAAGCGGAGTTCATTTCGAAGTTCGGTCATTTTTCATAGTGTTCATTTTTATTTTTTATAATACACACACACACACACACACACACACACACACACTGTTGGGCTCTTTTTTCCATTATTTCTCTAAACACGATGTATTGGTACCTTTCATTTAACACAGTCATATGGCAAACTCTTTGAGATATGTCAGCTGGAACTGTAAGGCTGTTAACAATCCTGTTAAACGCAGCCGAGTCTTGAACCATCTGAAGAGCTTAAGGGCAGACTTTGTTTTTTTGAAAGAAACATATCTTCGCTCTGTTGACCTCTTTAGATTAAAAAGGGATTGGGTTGGACAGGTTTTCCATTCAATATTTCACTCTAAATCTAGAGGTTGTGCAATCTTAGTGCATAAATCTGTTCTGTTTGTGGCCTCTGACACTATTGTAGATCATAAAGGAAGATACATTATTGTATCAGGAACACTTTTCTCGACCCCCTTGACCCTTGCAAATGTTTACACTCCCAATTATGATGATCCTACTTTTATTTCCTCTTTTTTGTCGTGTATCCCTAATATTCATTCACACCCACTTATTTTGGCTGGGGACTTTAACTGCGTTATGTCTCCTGTTCTTGACAGATCTTCCAAAAAGATCATAGCTCTATCAAAATGCGCTTCTATTATCCACACATTCATGCAAAAATATGGTATATGTGATGTATTCTGCCATTTGCATGCGTCTGAAAGGAAGTATTCTTTTTTTTCTCATGTTCACCAGACATATTCTCGCATTGATTATTTCTTTCTCGACCATAAATTTCTTCCATACTTACAGGACTGTTCTTACCAAAGTATTGTAATTTCGGACCATGCACCAATTATATTAGATCTTTAGATTCCATATCAATCACCTAAATGCTGTCAGTGGCGTCTTAATCCAGGTCTCCTATCTGACAAGGATTTTATTGAATTGATCTCCTCCAATATATCAAGTTTTATGGAGGTCAATACTACGCCAGGCATGCCATACTCTACAATTTGGGAATGCCTGAAATGTTATTTACGTGGTCTAATAATTTCTTATTCATCCCATAAAAATCAAGAGAAGAAAAGACAACTTAAAGAAATATCTAACTCTATAGCACTTATTGATAGTCAGTATGCCTCAGATCCATCTCCTGAACTTTTTGAAGAACGTCAGTTCTTACAGGCAGAATATGACATTATCAACCGATGAAGCTGAAAAACTGACTCTACGTGCTCAACATAGGTTTATGAGCAGAGTGATAAGACTGGGAAGTTACTTGGCCGCCAGATTCGTGAGGCTGAAGCATCTCGAATGATTCCTCAACTAAGATTACAATCAGGAGCCATCACTGTAAACTACAAAGAAATTAATTCTGAATTGAAAGAATTTTATGTTAATTTATATTCCTCAGAATCCCCACCAGATGATTTTGTAATGAACACCTTTCTTAATGGAATCAAATTTCCCACTATTAATAAGTTGTCTCGTGACTCTTTAGAGAAGAACATTAAAATTGAAGAAATTATGGAATCTATAGCATCTATGAAATCTGGTAAGGCCTCAGGGCCTGATGGGTTTCCGACAGAATTCTATCATTTTTTTTCTAATTTATTAAGCCCAATTTTACTTTTCTCAGAAAGTCTTCAGAATGGTTATTTGCCTGCAAGTCTCTATCAAGCGACTATTTCGCTGCTCCTAAAGAAAGACAAGAATCCACTGGAATGTGGTTCATACCGTCCCATCTCTCTGCTAAATTGTGACTATAAGATCTTAGCCAAACTTTTATCTATCCGTTTTGAAAATTCTGAGGGTCAAATAATTTCACCTGATCAAACTGGTTTTATTCGGGATAGATATTCTTTTTCTAATATTAGACGTCTTTTTAATATAGTGTATTCTTCCCATTCAAACAACCCAGAGGTGGTGCTGTCACTTGACGCGGAAAAGGCGTTTGATCGTGTTGAATGGAATTATCTTTTTCAGATCTTAGGAAAATTTGGATTTGGCCCCATCTTTACTTCTTGGATTAAACTTTTATATGCAGCCCCTAAAGCTTCTGTACGTACCAATAATGTATTTTCAGAGTATTTCAATCTACAACAGGGTTGCCCCCTTTCCCCATTGTTGTTTGCTATAGCCATTGAACCCCTTGCAATTGCCCTACGGTCCAGTGCACAGGTATGTAGTATCACTCGTGCAGGAACAGTGCATAAGGTTTCTTTATATGCTGATGACCTTCTTTTCTTATCTAAACCTCTCCTCTTCTATTCCGCAAACTCTCTCTATTCTAGATATCTATAGTAGTTTTTCAGGATACAAATAACATTTCTGTAAAAGTGAACTGTTCCCACTGAACTCACCTTCCCTTCAGATATCATATTCAGACTTTCAATTCAAGGTTATCAGGAACCGCTTTAAATATTTGGGGATTCAGGTGACCCGTAAATATTCTGACCTGTTCAGTGCCAACATTAGTCCTCTCCATAAGCATGTTAAGTCTCTCTTTATGTCCTGGAAATGTCTCCCTCTGTCTTTGATAGGAAGGGTGAATGTTATTAAAATTAATGTTCTTCCTAAATTTCTATATCTTTTCCAGTGCCTTCCTATATTTATCCCAAAATCCTTTTTTACAATTTTGCAGAGGAATATTTCTTCTTTCATATGGAATAAGTCAAAACGAATTAATCAAAGTCACCTTATGAAACCAAAGTGTTTGGGTGGCCTGGCTCTACCAAATTTTCAAACCTATTATTGGGCAGCGAACATTAGGAATCTGTTATATTGGGTACAGCAGGATCTACAATTAAAGGAGTATCAATGGGTACGGATGGAAGCTGCCTCTTGTATTCCAGCAACCTTAACATCCTTACTAAGTGTACCAGTTTCTTTTAAATATACTACTTTAATAAAAAAAAAAACAGTTGTTAAACATTCATTAAGGATTTGGTCTCAGTTCCGTTTAGCATTAGACCTTAAAGACCCTTGTATTACAGCGCCGTTTTTTTGTAATATTTCTTTTCCACCCTCTTTGATGGACGGGGCTTTTAACATCTGGAGGGAACATGGTTTAGCTACAGTTAGTCAGCTATACATAGCTAACAATTTTGCATCCTTTACACAACTTAGAGAGAAATTTGACTTACCCAGCTCCCATTTATTTAGATACTTTCAGATACGGAAACTTATTGGTAAGCAGTTTTCTAACTTTCCCTTCTTGCCAAATAAAAATATACTTGATGAGATTTTAGACCTGTACACATCTTTGAAAGGGGTTATTTCAAAAATATATACTATAATTAACACAAAACAATCCCCCTCAATGTGCCCACTGAAGGCACTCTGGGAAGAGGAATTGAATTTGATGCTTGAGAAAAATACGTGGGATCTAATTCTTGCCCGAATACACTCATCATCCATAAATGCTAGACACACTCTCATTCAATTTAAGGTAGTGCACAGAGTCCATTGGTCTAGAACTAAACAAAATATTCCCTGATTTTGACCCAACCAGCCTTCGCTGCGCAACTGAACCAGCCACGTTATTGCATTCTTTCTGGTCCTGTCCAAAACTTTCTGATTTCTGGAGGAAAATCTTCAGATGCTTTTCTGTTATTTTTTCTTTACCATTAGACCCCAACCCCTTGACAGCGTTGTTTGGCATTCTTCCCGAATCTATCAACTTAAACACATTACAGGCTGACAGTGTAGCCTTTGCAACTCTACTGGCTAGGCGACTTATTCTTATGAATTGGAAGTCAGCAGCTCCTCCTCCTTATCGCCAATGGGTTTTTGATTTTTTTACATGCTCTCAGGATGGAGAAGATTCGGTTTGCAATAAAACAAAAGCCAAAACTTTTTTTGAAAGTCTGGAGCCCATTTCTGGAATATTTAAAGAAGACAACTGTATTTTATTTTTTTTACATACTGTATTTGAATGTATAACTATACATGACTTGTTTTATTTTTTCTAATCCGAATTGGTATGTTATATGAAGATATGTGCAGCACCTATAGTATTTGTATTAGATTGCAATATTTGCCTTAAATTTTTGTCTGACCTAAAATGAACCAAAAAAAATAAAAATATCGGTTGATTAATCGGTATCGGCCAGTGTGGTCCAACCTAGCTATCGGTAAAATCCACTATCGGTCGAACTCTAATAGATTTATATATTGTATACTCAATATAATTAACTTATGTCAAAATATGGTTAATTCTGTATACGGTCCGAGGGTTCGGCATCATCTCTTCTCAGGTGTTCGGTCATCTCAGATCATTTAAGGGTTGGATCCAGACTGAAGCTTGTGTAATTATGGGATGTTAATCCAGAAACAGAAACAAATAAAGACAATTAGTAGCTGTTGTTCAACCCAAGCTAAAGCATAATAATATGCGTTTTATCAGCTATAACTGCAGTACAAGATTATGAGATGCATTATATGAATGCTTGGCTAAAGAGATGTCTTTAATCTAGATTTAAATAGAGGGAGTGTGTCTGAACCCCAAACGTTATCAGGAAGGCTATTCCAGAGTTTAGGAGGCAGATATGAAAAAGTTACACCTTTAGTGGACTTTGCTATCCGAGGTACTACCAAGAGTCCAGAGTTTTGGACCTTAGGGAGCGGGTTGGATTGTTGCGTGATAAAGATTAGTTAGGTACGCAGGAGCTAAATCATTTAGGGCCTTATAGGCAAGTAATAATATTTGTAACTGATACGGAACTTAATAGGTAGCCAGTGCAGAGACTGTAAAATTGGAGTAATATGATCATATTTTCTTGACCTGGTAAGGACTCTTGCCGCAGCATTTTGTACTATCTGTAGCTTGTTTATTGAAGATGCAGGACAACCACCTAGCAGTGCAGTACAATAGTCCAGTCTAGAGGTCATGAATGCATGAACTAACTTTTCTGCATCAGAAACACTTAACATGTTCCGTAGCTTGGAAATGTTTCTAAGATGGAAGAATGCTGTTTTTGTAACATTGGAAATATGATTTTCAAAAGATAGGTTGCTGTCTAATATAACACCCAGATTTTTAACTGTAGAGGAAGTAACATTACATCCGTCTAGTTGCAAATTGTAATCCAAGAGATTCTGTGTACTGTTTTTAGGTCCAATAAGTAATATATCTGTCTTATCTGAATTTAATAGGAGAACATTATTGGTCATCCAATCTTTTATATTTTTAACACACTCTGTTAGCTTAGATAGTTTATAAGTTTCATCTGGTCTTGTTGAGATATACAGGTGCTGGTCATATAATTAGAATATCATCAAAAAGTTGATTTATTTCACTAATTCCATTCAAAAAGTGAAACTTGTATAATGTATACATTCATTCCACACAGACTGACATATTTCAAGTGTTTATTTATTTTAATTTTGATGATTATAAGTGACAACTAATGAAAACCTCAAATTCAGTTTCTCAGAAAATTAGAATATTGTGAAAAGGTTCAATATTGAAGACACCTGGTGCCACACTCTAATCAGCTAATTAACTCAAAACACCTGCAAAGACCTTTAAATGGTCTATCAGTCTAGTTCTGTAGACTACACAATCATGGGGAAGACTGCTGACTTGACAGTTGTCCAAAAGACGACCATTGACACCTTGCACAAGGAGGGCAAGACACAAAAGGTCATTGTAAAAGAGGCTGGCTGTTCACAGAGCTCTGTGTCCAAGCACATTAATAGAGAGGCGAAGGGAAGGAAAAGATGTGGTAGAAAAAAGTGTACAAGCAATAGGGATAACCGCACCCTGGAGAGGATTGTGAAACAAAACCCATTCAAAAATGGGGGAGATTCACAAAGAGTGGACTGCAGCTGGAGTCAGTGCTTCAAGAACCACTACGCACAGACGTATGCAAGACATGGGTTTCAGCTGTCGCATTCCTTGTGTCAAGCCACTCTTGAACAACAGACAGCGTCAGAAGCGCCTCGCCTGGGCTAAAGACAAAAAGGACTGGACTGCTGCTGAGTGGTCCAAAGTTTTGTTCTCTGATGAAAGTAAATTTTGCATTTCCTTTGGAAATCAGGGTCCCAGAGTCTGGAGGAAGAGAGGAGAGGCACAGAATCCACGTTGCTTGAGGTCCAGTGTAAAGTTTCCACAGTCAGTGATGGTTTGGGGTGCCATGTCATCTGCTGGTGTTGGTCCACTGTGTTTTCTGAGGTCCAAGGTCAACACAGCCGTATACCAGCAAGTTTTAGAGCACTTCATGCTTCCTGCTGCTGACCAACTTTATGGAGATGCAGATTTCATTTTCCAACAGGACTTGGCACCTGCACACAGTGCCAAAGCTACCAGTACCTGGTTTAAGGACCATGGTATCCCTGTTCTTAATTGGCCAGCAAACTCGCCTGACCTTAACCCCATAGAAAATCTATGGGGTATTGTGAAGAGGAAGATGCGATATGCCAGACCCAACAATGCAGAAGAGCTGAAGGCCACTATCAGAGCAACCTGGGCTCTCATAACACCTGAGCAGTGCCACAGACTGATCGACTCCATGCCACGCCGCATTGCTGCAGTAATTCAGGCAAAAGGAGCCCCAACTAAGTATTGAGTGCTGTATATGTTCATACTTTTCAGTTGGCCAAGATTTCTAAAAATCCTTTCTTTGTATTGGTCTTAAGTAATATTCAAATTTTCTGAGATACTGAATTTGGGGTTTTCATTAGTTGTCAGTTATAATCATCAAAATTAAAAGATGATATTCTAATTATATGACCAGCACCTGTATATGGGCGTGTATAAATATAATTCGGGGGGTGGGGCTCAGATTACCATGTGTGCGTAGGGGGGGCCCATGAAAAAAAGGTTGGGAACCACTGGCCTACGCCATCTTTATGTAGAGCAACAATTATTATTTTCAGATCCTCAGAGAGTTTGTCACGAGGTGCTATGTTGAACTTCCAGTGACCAGTATGAGAGAGTGAGAGCGATAACACCAAATTTAACACACCTGCTCCACATTCACACCTGAGACTGAATAACACTAACGAGTTACATGACACCGGGGAGAGAAAATGGCTAATTGGGCCCAATTTGGAAATATTCACTTAGGGGTGTACTCACTTTTGTGTTCAGCGGTTTAGACATGAGTGGCTGTGTGTTGAGTTATTTTGAGGGGACAGCAAATTTACACTGTTATACAAACTGGGGTTGAGAACTACAGCTCTAATCTACTGCAGTGGTTCCCAACCTGTTCCTGGAGCCCACCACTGCACAGGTTGCGTCTCCTTTGTCTGACACACCTATTTCAGTAACCCTAAAGAGCTGGTGACCTGGATCAGGTGTGTTTGATTAAGAGACATGCAGTGTTGGGGCTACAGGAACATGGTTGGGAACCACCAGTAGACTCTAAATGCCTCTGAATTGTGTGCACAGTGAGTGGACAATCACGGTGAGGTGCTTGGCTTCAGACGAGACTAGTGTATTTCACTTTAACTCATCTGCCTGTAATTTTGTAATCCTGAAGACCTTGATGAGCTTGTTCAGGTGAGTTTGATCAGAGCTGAACTCTGCAGGTCAGTGGACTTTGAGAAACAGAGAAATTCTGCAATGCACTACATTAATTAATCTACAGCTCGGCATTGGCTGTAAAATAATAGACTAAATACATTTGTCCTGAATGTTGCAATTAAAAAGACAATTTAATTCACTGTTAAATTTTATTACAGCAACTGTACGTGGTATTACTGAAGTCATAACACAAATACAGACCCAGTTTACTTTATTTTGTATTCTAATACAAATGTGTCCCATTAAAATAGCAAAATATCACTGCACTTGCAATTGTAATTAGATAGTAAGCAACACCATAAAACTGCAGGGTGTCACACTTTTGGTTTTCTAGGAGCTCGTGTTGAATGTGGGCCATTTGAATGCAAAATAAAGATGGGATTATGGGATAATCTGTGAAAGGACAGAGGATTATGACTGGGCTATCTCTGTAACCCTTCTGAGATATGTGCCCTGACTTAACTTCAGCTCTAATATATCTGCCACAGATCCAGAAATGATCTGGAGTACACACGCAAACGTTTATGCAATGCAATAGAAACAATACAACAAGATTAATAAAAACAACTAATGCTTGACATATGATGTCATGTGATTTTTTTCTTTGAAGCATTAACTTTGGATTTTGTGAGTGAAATTATTCACTGCAGTAAAAGAATGAAAACATTCAGAAGTAAAATATATCCATCTATCAATCCATCAAATATCTATCAATCCATCCATCCATCCAATATCTATCAATCCATAATATATATATCCATCCATCCATATATCTATCAATCCATATATCCATCCATCCATATATCTATCCATCCATCTATCTATCCATCCATCCATATATATCCATCCATATCTATCTATCCATCCATCCATCCATCCATATATTTTCATCTATCCATCCATCCATCCATATATTTTCATCTATCCATCCATCCATCCATCCATCCATAAAAGCCGAACAGCATCAGCACTTTTAAACTTCACTACAATGCGCTAGAAGCTCAATTATTTTGTCTCCATCATACATTGCACTTAAAGCCAAGGTTCATTCAGTAATACCTTCTCCTACGGGGAATTGTAAATCAATACGTTTCAATAAAGAAAACTAATAACGTTATTATCTGACACAAGGGCGGAATTTGTCGTTCCCTTAGGAGTCAAAGCCTTTAAAATCAATCAATTTCTTTGCCATTATAGAAATTGAAAATGTTTTTGAAAGTGTGTTAAATATGGTATTTAAGTATTGAACTAAATAAGAATTGCTTGTCCTCGAAATTATTATTGCAACATTTCTTGCTTGTATGTCATGATGTTAGATCACAATCTGAATCTAAATCTCACTTACGCAAAAAGGCAAGGTGAAAATAAGCAATGTATTAATTTGACATCAATGTCAAAAACGGACTTGATGTCAACAAGCTATTTAAAATTCTCAGCGTTAAATGCCAAAGCACTCAGAGGAGAGATATCTCCAGTCATGAGGAGAGGAGAGCGCTCACTGATGGACTAGATCCAGAATCACCATCACTAACCTCATCATATGCAACAAAACCAGCACAAGTGGTAATGAAACACACTCGACAGGCCTCTGTGTGCAAGTGCAAGCACTACTGGACTGCTCAAAGCAAGCTTTACAAGTTATTGAATCTGTGATACTATTTATTAGAGCTGCAACAACGAATCGATAAAATCGATTATTATCGATTACGAAAATCATCGACAACTATTCTCATTATCGATTAGTCGGGTCTGCCCATAGTGCACGTCCAGCTTCAGCCGGTTGCTCAAATTACAGCACTGAATAACGCATTTCTATCACAAAATGCATCTAAAAATAGTGGAGGAAACTGAATGAGATGCCGCGGGAGAAGTATGTGATCCAAGCTGCCCACAGCATGATAATTCTTTATTTTGAGCTTTAAGTTAATACATTAGTGTAAAGCATTAGGAGACGTCCGCTCTCTTATAGCAGCACTCGCAGTACTTTGATGACACACCGATCGGTCGAGCTGCGCTGCTTCAAGTCAAACACATCTAAGCGGTCTTCAGAGAAAGCATCATGTTGGCACGCTGCTATGTTGCCGAGTCCGCAGTTTGCCGCGGGTTGTTTTCGTGTCCGCGGGTCATTCATAACATGCAGAATTGACGCGCTACATGTAAACGATATCCGGGTTGCCGGGTTCTCCTGTAGTGGGCGGAGCTAATGCGCAAACGGCAATCTCATTGGCCGGTGCTCACTTATCATTGCCCCTGTTTTGATTTCAGCGAATCAGTTCGAGCGAATGCAGACGACCTGATTAATATTCATGAACCCAGCAGCTCAATAATCCTTAGTGCGTTTTATATGGTTATTAATAGTAGAATTCGCGGTATGTTATCAGTATTATTTGTAGGTTTTTTCCCCCTTTTTTATAGAAACACTAAATGACAAACAATATGTTAAGCACCACCACCAGTCCTAAGTTCAGACAACATGACAAATATGCATTCATACATGGTTATTCTAAAGTTCTATCATTATATAATGCTAAATTATCATACTATCATATTATACTGTTTGACTGAAATAATCAATTGAATTTGATAGGTGTCTCTCACATTGTCCCACAGAAACATTAAAATAGTGTAGATTAGTGTAATGTTTTATAATAATAATTTATTATATTTGGTGACCATTTAATTTAATTTAACATATGTAATATTGGGGCATCCAAGTTATTTGACATTTTAACCTTTTTTTTAAGTAACAATAGTTACTTTCCCTGTAATTAGTTTATTTTATAACGATGTAACTCGGTAGTAGTTTGTGAGAAGTAACTAGTAATATAACTAATTACCTTTTTTAAAGTAACGTGCCCAACACTGCATACTATACATTGATTTATTGTATGTCTTTGATTAATAATGAATATGAAGAGCTTTAAAAAAAATATTGCATATTAAATCGTAAGATTGGTAAATTAGATTATTTTCTAAAATAGTTCAGTCCTAATTTAAACTATATTCACATACTTAACAAATGTATTAAAACACATTTATGTAAGGTTTTTAACAAATTATGTAATGTTTGTGCCACTGCTGCTCTAACAGCATTGGTGATTACCAAAATCATGTTTAGCTTTCTGTATTGTTAGTCCTCCAAAATGCGTAAGCTCTTTAATAACAGTAGTAGGCTATTTCTAATACTATAAAATAATTATTGCTGTTATCTATGAAAGAAAGGCAGAACACTTAATAGTGTTTTTTTTCAGATACGCAATTACAGTCAAAAAGTACATAAACAATGCAAGCAACAATGCAAGCTGTTATGAGGCCTTTTTTTGTTATTATAAATACTAATTAGTTGTTTCTGTTTGTAATTTGCCCAATAAATGACAATAACATTTTAAGATTTAATTTTTTTTTGACAGATTCCTAAAATATTTGTTTTCTCTTTATGACAGGTGGTCTAATAAATTAAGCACTGTATGTTTTCATAGCATTCAGTTTGTTTGAAGGACATTGAGCTGAATGTGGAATAGTTTGTTTTTGTCAATAAAATAATTTAATTTAATCCGATTAATCGATTAATCGAAATAATAATCGACCAACTAATCGATTATCAAAATAATCGTTAGTTGCAGCCCTACTATTTATGAGTGAGAAAACACAAAGCAACATTGAGCTCATGAACATCTCAAAGCTTCTTACCGCATTACTGCGGCATACACTTGATGAAGCAATGCTTGGAATTGGAGGATTTCATCTTGCGACTACAACTGATGCCAAATTCAAACAAAGGCAGCTCAATCATAAAGCCAGAATACATGCGTCTGGGTCTCATAATCATGCAAACCAAAACAAACTGATTCACTGTGTAGCACTGAAACATCAAGACTGTTGGTGCACTTAATAAGAAAAGTATAAATTAGCATGGAAAAATGCAGGCGTAATAACTTGTGTAGCCTCTTATAAAATGCATGCTCAAACTAAATTGAACTACACTTGGACCTTGTGTTTACACATCAACTAACTGTAGGTAACCAGGCTAGCAGACAAAGTATGTGAGTATAGCAAGCACACGTTTGATAGTTGATTTATCTCATCATTCATCAAAATTCAATCACCTCATCTAATCGAACAAGTTCTGTACGTGCACAAAGGTTTTACAAACATTGCATGATGTGAGATGATTCAGAGCTTTATGCAGAAGTATCCTGCTGAAATTATTAGGGTTAGCTTGTAATGCAGAGGCAACAAGGTTGAGCAGGAATTTGTGTAATCCATCAGAATCTGGTGATGACATTAGTGGCGATAATCTCTGCAGAAATCCTGCCAAAAACACA